>CAUYRT010046510.1:0-39685 GCA_963574885.1 Lepilemur ruficaudatus | reverse complement strand
GCCTGTTATCTGCGCCCAGGTGATTACAAAAAATAACCAACCAACACGTGAAGGTAAATTAATAGTAACGGCAGCCAGCTTAAGTGTGGAGAGATGCAGAATTTTATGAGATAATCCTAGTACAGCTTTTTTTTTTTTTTTGAGACAGAGTCTCACTCTGCTGCCCAGGCTAGAGTGAGTGCCGTGGCGTCAGCTAGCTCACAACAACCTCAAACTCCTGGGCTCAAGTGATCCTACTGCCTAAGCCTCCCGAGTAGCTGGGACTACAGGCATGTGCCACCATGCCCGGCTAATTTTTTTTTTCTATATATTTTTAGTTGGCCAATTAATTTCTTTCTATTTTAAGTAGAGACGGGGTCTCGCTCTTGCTCAGGCTGGTTTCAAACTCCTGACCTTGAGCAATCCACCCGCCTCAGCCTCCCAGAGTGCTAGGATTACAGCCTAGTATAGCTTTGTTTTATGTTTAGGGCAAATATGTCATAACAAAAGGGTAACAGGGGGCGTGCTGATGGTGAAAGAGAAAAAATAGTAGATCTTAGAGCCTTTGTCAGTCAGTCTGCAGCCACCTACACGTGCGGACGGCATTTGTGTAAGCTTCTGGTTTCTGATCGGTGTATACTCATGGGATAGTCTTGGGGACTTATCTCCAATGGAGACTGTTTCACAATTTCATGTTGTGCTGGTATATAGAGTCACGATGGGGGTTGTGCCTCAGATTTGCAGGGAAAATTGTTTTGAAGGTCTTTGCTGACTATTTAAAAAATTTATATCAAAGAAGATTATATTGTGATTTGACTTGGCAAGTAATGGCTAGAAGTTGTCATTTGGAATCTATAAAAAATATCTTTTGCTTAGATCGTTTTCCAAACCAAGCTTAGATTCTTCCCAGTCCAATCAATCCAATCCAAGAGGGACTGAAATACCTGTTTTATCAAAAGCTTCACAGAATACTGAGAGCAGAGGCCCAGGAAAACTCGGGCCTGCAGCCCGGGAAGGCTGTGGACAGTTGCAGGCAGGGGAGGAAGGACATGGGAGTTTTGCTGCAAACACCAACAGCCAGCACTGACTGCGCGGTCTTTGCTGGTCACTGGCAGGTGACCACAAAGACTCTGAGATTATGACACAGAAGATAACCTTGAGATTTCCACAGCTATCCAGGGTACAATAAGGCTGGAGGCAGAGAGGCCTGGGGCAGAGCCAGGGAAATACTACTGGGCATCCACTACTGTTTCTACTCACCAAATTGCTGTGTCATGAAATCTGTTTACAAATGTTAAGAAAATTAGATTTTCTACTTTGCAATAAATAAAAAAAAGTAATCCTTGCAGGAAATAAAGCTTATTTTTAAAATATTTATCAAGGGTTTTCTTATGTGTGTCTTGTGTATTTGGGGCTTAAATTAAAGACCCTCTTTATTAAATGATAATTTACCTAATTTTTATTCGACTCTGTCTTAGAGGGCTTCTGAAATTATCTAATATAACTTACTACTTTTTCAGCAATGCATACACTGCTAGGAAAATGCAATAATGAAACCTAAAAAAAAATAAAAATAAAAAACAAAGTGAAACAAAAACCGTCTTCTACTAACAGCTAATAAAACATATACTGCAGAGTTGAGGACTGTTTAATAATGCTCATCATCTCCTCTTCTCAGACCACACATCACACACACAAACATGCAAACACCACGTACACCACAGCACACACACACATCATACACACCACACCCCCCCACACTATGTGCCTGCCACACACATACTACACATCACACATACACATATCACACACATACCACAGCACATGCATATATATCTCACATGACACACATGACACATATGCCACATACATATACCACAGCACACATACAACACACACACCACATACAACCTACATACCGCACAGCACACACACATCCACACAAGCAAACATGACACAAGCCACACACATGACACACACACCACACACCTATTCACATAACATGACTCACCTACTCACACCACACACATACCAGACACATCCACATACACAAACATGACACAAGTCACACACGACACACATCACACACCTACTCACACCACACACATACACAGCACACAGATACCACACACACATGTATCACACACATATACCACCCGTACATGTACATACTCCACACACAAACACACTCATCACTTCACACATGAGAATGTCTTCCTTATGTGGTCAACTTTCAAATTCATGAAAATTATTCACAATTTTATTCATTAATTCAACACTTTAAAGGTTATATTCTAAGCATAGTTCCACCAGGAGCTCCTCTGTAGAATCTTACAGACAGATGTTAATCAAATAATTCTAAATCACATGAGAAATTTCCAGAGCGCTCAGTGCTATAAAAGGAAGGCCACTGTGCCCTGAATACATGCAGCTGGGGCATCTGCTTACAGAAAATAGGTCAGGAAAGGCTTTCCCAAGTAAGACGGGTAATTTGGAATTTGAAGGATGAGCCTTATTTACTAGGAAGACAGAGAAGAAAAGGGCCCTCTACCCAGGGAAAACGTCACGTGTGCAAGCACAGTGGACAGGAGGACTGAAGGAAGGCACTTGCGGGAGGGTGGGGACGAGTGGCTGGAGAAGAAGGCACAGCTGGCCCTGTACCTCGGGGCACCCGTTGCCAGGGTAAGGCGATTTCCCCCCAAGAGCAACAGCAAAGCAGGGCCAGGGGATGTTTTGGTAGGCATGGCAGGAGGACAGGGAAATTTATGGAATAGGGCTTGCATTTCCAAAAGGCCAGCGTGAAGGAAACAGCGTGTGTGAGCAAGAACACATTATGGGAGACCCGTTAGTCAGGCTAGGCAAGAAATGAAGGTAGGTAAGAAGGGAGGTGTCATTGTGTTATGGGACCACCAGTCTCTTCTGTCCACTGTGCAGGACACCGAGACCAGTACCCTGAGACAGCAGGGATGCAGCAGAGAAAGAGTTAATAATTGTTGGGCAGCTGAACGAGGAGACCTGAGGAACTGCTCAAATCTGTCTCCCGGAAGAACACTGGGCTGGGGTTTTTAGGGGAAATTGGGTGGGCAGGGGCTAGAGAATTGGAGTAAGTGATGGGCTAGGTTGGGGACGAGATCACAGGGGTGTGAGATCTGCACTCTTGCCCTGAGGAGTCCCTCGGCAGGGGTCACAGGGCTGGCTGGGGTCAGTAGGACACTGGGAATGCAGGGTCTGGAGAATATCTTAGAAAACAGTCTTAGGTTTAGCACGGAAGACGTTTTCTGTAGCGGTGACTAAGGGAAGTTATAGGACTTTGTGACAAAGGCTATGTGACTCCTAAGCTCTAAAGGAGTGGGCTACAGGACAAAAGCTGGTCAGTGTTCAGCTGTGATTTTCCAAGACTTATGTTCTTGTTAAAATCACAGCAACTTGGTTTTAATTAATTTTAGAAGGACAGTTTCAGTTGTCAACTTCTGATCCCTCCGCCTGAAAGCCCCAACCAGATCACAGGATGCCTTCTCACCATCCACCTTAGATCCAGCAACTTCTCAAAGAGCCTTCCTCTGACCACTTTGTACACTATTGCTCCCTCTCCTTCACATATTGCTACCTGACCCTTGGTTTTGAATTTCTTATTCATCACACCTACCATGATCTGATACAGTGGGTCCTTGAATAACAGTATTTCATTTAGTGTCATTTGGTTACAACATTGACGAGGACAAAAACTTGACTCTCAGCCAGGCCACTGTCTGTGTGGTGTCTGCACATTCTCCCATGTCTATGTGGGTTTTCCCTGGTACTCTGGTTTCCTCCCACAATCCACAGCTGTGCACGTTAGGTGAAGTGGCTTGTCTACACTGTCCCAGTGCGAGTGTGCCCCATGGTGGGATGGCGTCCTGGCCTGGGCCGGCTCCTGTCTGGTGCCAGAGCTGCCAGGACAAGCTCTGGTCACCCCTGACCATAAACTGGAATGAGCAAGAAGGAAAAAATGAATGAATGAATGAATACAAATTATTGCCAAGTAAAAATTCATGCGGTATATGGTAGTCATACAGATGCATGACAGTAAATGACATGGCAGGAAAGGGCTCAGCGAGCTGCCCTGTTTGTGATTGTTGGTTGGCTTGGTGGCAGGAGGTGTTCCTGATAATTTTTGCTTTCCAGATATTTATTCCCTGATTTAACTCACCTCCATTGGTGGTGGGACAGTGGTGGGACATCACCAAAAACTGGGTCAATAATTCTGTTACTTGTTTTTTGTTAATCTTTATTCAATGTGTGCTAGTTCACATTTATTTCATTGTTTAATATCAGAAGTGTTCGGGTCTTTATTTAGCAGTTTGGTGACGTTTTTGTGACCAGGAACATGCGATAGGAACTTAACTCTCACTTATGTCAGTTAGCCTATGGGAAAACTGCTTTTGTTACATGTTGTTTCACTTGAAGTCTCCAAGAACCACGTGGTGATGTTAAGTGAGCACTGACTGACTCCAGCGTGCTTCTTGCT
The DNA here is from genome assembly GCA_963574885.1 of Lepilemur ruficaudatus. Taxonomy (NCBI): domain Eukaryota; kingdom Metazoa; phylum Chordata; class Mammalia; order Primates; family Lepilemuridae; genus Lepilemur; species Lepilemur ruficaudatus. The sequence continues at coordinate 35,199 of CAUYRT010046510.1, read as the reverse complement.
CCCGCAGGTTCATTTTTTTCCTCCCTAGAAGCTCCAGGAGAGCACGAGCCTATTCTTTTCTGTGCACCAACGCTTCCCCGTGGCATAGTGAAGACCTGGACATGGGTGCTCAGTGACATTTCATGACCAGATGGAGACAGAGGAACATTCCGAGATGTTAGGGAGGAAGAACAGCTTCGGCCATAGACTGGCTGCAGGTGGCGGGACGTGTTAGGGCTACTTCTAGGCTTACACCCACGGTAAGAAGGAAATGGAAAGGCCGTTTTGGGGGTGAGGGAGACAACATGTACTTGGAATGAATAACTACATGAATGAATGAGTGAATAAGTGTCCACACAGCAAGATTTGTATCTTATGGAAAACAATGATGGCTCAGGGTTGGCCCAATTGTGGAAGCTCTGCTCCAGGCCAACAGTTTTGGGTTTTGGCAGACACGATGCTCCAGTTTCAATCAACTTGGCTTTAGAGTCTGACAATCCACACACATCACACTTTTAATGTTTCCTGCCACAGGCCCACAGGTGGATGTGGTCCAGAGTTCTTTGGTGTAGGGAATGTCTAGGAGGCGCCTTAAAACACTCATGGTTGTATTATTCAGTGTGATGCTTCTCCTGCTCATAAAGGAAGAGGCCTGGAGTCATGGTTTTCAGTTTTCTTTAATCTCTCCTTCCATTTTTCAGACCTCAGGGCATGTGGAGCTTCTGACTGCTCCTCCTCCAGACAGCCGTGGTGAGGATCACAGGCAGCCCACCCTAAGAAGGCTTCTTTCCACAATGTGCACTCAAACGATACCTGCAGTAGGAGGAAAGTGGCCAGATGTCACCCCCAGGCTGCTAGAGACCCTGAGAGGGGGACAGCCAAATGGTCTCTGTTCCAGACAGGCAACAAGGTCCAGAAACACTACTAGATCAGAAGCTCTGGCTTCCTCAGATGTTACAGGCTCACATAAAGCCCCCCAATATGGTGACTCTGTGCTCAAGCCACAGGGAAACCCGGGAATTAGCAAGGGGTAAGGATCACAATTGACTGTGGACTGACTAAAACTGGACTGTGAAATGAGGCTTCACTGTTCAACATCCCCTGCTGAGATTCCTCCTTAACCTTAGCAAGCCTGAGCTGGGGGGTAGGCATGGCTAGCCATCCTTGAGTAGGGGAGCTCAGAACTGCTAGTGACCCTGGGGTGGGGCTCTGCCTTCTGTAGCCCCAAACCCTTTTTCTGGTGGATCCCAGCTCTTCCGTATTTCTACCCAGGAGGAATTATCCCATTGAGGAGGAAAGTATGAGTTAGCTGAGAACACCCAACATGTCACCTGGAGATGGTAGGGACTTGGGCCACCTTGGTGCCCCTGGCCTTTGGAGCTCGCCCTGCTCCTCGCTTTAGCCTGCTGTGGTGACTGCACTGCCTGCCACTGTGACAGGTGACACCCCAGCTACGTGCACTTGTTCATAGTGTTAGCACTACTGTTTTCTCCTATTTCCTCCACGTTAACACAGGGGCAGGGAAAATTCTGAGGGCCCTAGAGGAGGCAGTGTGCAGCCTGGGGCTGACCGAGACCGCCGGGTGGGACTGCCCCCTACAGGTGAGCTTGGGCCCTAATCACGGTTGTGAGTGTTGTTCTCCACTGCCTTGGCCTGCAGCTGCCAGGTGACCAAGCAGTTGGCAAACACCTCCCAGACATCCTCGGGCAGCACCAAACCTTACTCTAAGAGTGGGAACAATCCACTGTCAAACATGTGCTTCATTCCTGACTTTTAACCTATGTTCTCTGCGGCTCCAGAGCATTCTGTCCCTTCTTCCTCTCTGACCATCCTGGTCTGTCCTGGGCTCATCTCTGCTTCAACTTCTCCTCCTCCCTAAGGGCCCTCCTGGGACACTCAGGCCTTTGTTGCTTGACAGCACTTGGTAAAGGCAGCCTCCTTAGACCCTGGCTTTCAGGCAGCCACCCCTGAATCCAATCACCTGGGTCCTATCAGCTCCGCCAGGGCATGGCTAGCCACAGATCTTCTCTTTCAATACCATGCTCTCTAAACAATCTTTGTAGGTCTCCATGGGATTGTAAGCCACTCTCCAGGGGCTCACCTCCCCTCACACTCACTCTTGGAAACTCACAGGGAAACTAACCCAGTAAACGGACATCATGGTCTCATCCCAACTCCCTTGCTCAGCTGTAAAAACTCCTTCTCCAACATCCACTGTATCCAGCGGCTCTAGCATGCGGCTCAGGCCTATGTCAGGTCTCTTTGCACCCCGTCCAGTCTTAAGGGAAGGTCTAAGCCTCATGGTTGCTCTTCTGGGGACATCATTATCGCTCTTCTTGGTGTGCAGACATGTTGAATCCAAATGCTCCTTGACCCAGCTCTGTAGCCGACTGGCCCTGGAGTAGGGAGTCTTGCAGTCTACAGGCCGGGATGACAGCCCACGTCTCCCCTCAACCTAACTCAGAGTGGAGCTTAGGATCTTCAGGGGATGGGGCCCTCTGGACAGGCTCAGAGTAGATTATTTCAGACATAACCAACCATTTTTCACTTCGCAAATGAACCTTTGTTTAGTCTCTTTTGTTCATTTTTGTGCAAAAAGTGTATCTCTTCCCCTGTGTTGCATTCTATTGCTAGAGAGCCTCTCTGTCATCTGTCCTTGCTCTGTACAAGGCAGTGGGGGCCTGGGGGGGTGGCGCTTACTGCCACACAGTGGACACATGTTTAACAAAAATAGACAGATGCTCAGTCAAAAAGCCATAAAGATAATTCTGTCCTTCAGGCCAAGGTCACAGGGCTGTTGCTGAGACTCACAAGGCACTTGGGAATGTTCTCAATACAGGCTTGATGTATTTCCAACCGGAGAAAGCAACAGAGACTGTGCCCCACTGGCACTTAGATGATTTAGGGCAAGAAAGCAGATTCAAGTACCATCACCAACACTTTTCAACTATAGCCAAATTAATTAACATGACAGAGAACGTGCGGTAACATGAATCAGATTTGTAGGAAAGCGACTTTTTAGTGCTAATTAAATGAGAGGAATCTAACACATTACACGTCAGAGACTAAAAACACCAGAGTGTAGCTTGCTGATTGCTGGTGAAGTCACATCTGTAGATGCCTGGGGGAAGGACTGATGACCTCTGCAGAATGGCAGAACCAGGGTGAGGTGTTCTAACAATACAGACATTTTTGTCACAAAGTAATTTTCTGCATCACTAATTCAGCCATTCCACGTTGCATATCAGTGTTTCCCAATGGGTTATATCACTTCCCTCTTGGCGAAACCTTGCACGGCGCAGTCTTTCTGGATAAAGACATAAAACAAACGTGCTGCTGGGGCCAGAGGCAGGGCCAGGCTAGGGGAGGAGGGGCCAATTCGCCCTGGACCCACAGAGTGGCCCCTGAGAAAGATGGGGGTGCGTGTGCACGCATGTGCACACGTGTGTGTGATTCTAGGACTGAATTGCATTAGCTACAAAACTTAATGAAAATTTCTGCCTAGAGTGGATTCACGTCTTCCACGAGCTCTGCTTTAAAGCCTTCACAAGGGAAAACCATATATAATTAAAATCCCTGGAAGAGTGATTTGACCTTCAGGAAAGGGGCAGACTGCAGGCTCAGATGAACTCTCTGTGGTTCTGCAAAGCTCTTTCCTTCCCTCCTGTGCTTGAACAGATTGGTTTCTTCCCTTGAATGTTGGTAATCAGTGGATATGTTTTTAGGAGCCATGTTGAAAGAAATTTGTATATTTTCAAATCCAAGATTCACATATAACCAGGAAGTATGATCATTTCCTGTGAGAGTCACAGGAGCTGAGAGGCGTAAGTGGCAGATGCACATCTCGCTTCTCTCACTCCCCTGGGCAGACACAGTCTGGGTGGGATGGGGGCAGAGCAAACCCGACAGGTTGCTCCCCACTACTCTGGGGTTTAGTTATTATGTAGATTTAGCAGAATTCACAAACACTAAATCCACACATGAATCTACTGTATTAATCAGTGGCATGTCCTGACAACTCTGGGGACACTGTTAATTTAACTCCTTATTTTTAAAAATGACTGTGTCCACAGAAGTTGGGCATGAAATGGAATTTTAGAAACTCAGGAGAGCTGATTTGTAGCGTCTCGCATCTGCTTGCAAGTGTACATCAGTGGTACTGAGGAGGACGCTCACCAACTAGAGAAAAAATCTGGTTCAACACTTCTGACTAAAACATTTGTCCTAGAGCCCTTCAAAGGCCATTTGAATCTGCTTCGGTATGTATTGCACGATGCTACGCCGGCGAGCTTCCGTTCCACTGAGCAGCCTGAGCAGCTGAAGAGGGCGTCGGAGCACATGGGCAGCTGGTCACCTCTGCTGCGTCTTTGGCCTTTTCACTCCCGGACAGTGAGTGATACGGAGAAATGGGCGTCAGAGTGTTGATCCTCTTTTTGCATTTCCAAAACAGATGAGGCATTCTAGATGTCATTGAAAATTACATCTGACCAACTGCTCTTTAAGTCTCTTGCATCGGAGAACACGGTGCAGAGCGGTGCCTTCTCCAGATGAGCAGCAAGGCTGGGGCCTTGCAGGAAGAACCCATGGGTGCAGGATTGCAACCTGAAGATGCCTTGGATGCAGCAGGGACTTTGTAGTTCCTTTGAAAAACAGGCCAATGACTTCTGTGATATTAATGCACATACGACACTGTCCTTTGGACCTAACTTTCATGTGGAGTTAAGCAAACTATTTAACACAATTAAGCAAGCACCCTCATCATCTCACTGATCCTGACACCCATCTTGCAGCCCTCCTGTTTATCGGGGGCAGGGTCTGACCTCATGCAAGCCCTGCCCACACAGGGATTCCCCCTGCATGGAAGCCTAGAGTGTCATCTCGCATCCACTTTCCATCACTGAATCCTGCTATTGCTACTTGGAGCAGCTGAAGCCCCTGCAATTCCCGGGAGATTTAGAGTGGAAGCTGCCATATTCTCAATTGAGCGAGCAACCTGTGGTCAGACATAGGAGTTGGACCAAGGGGAAGTGGATGTTTCCCATCAACAAAAGCTGGTTTCTTGACCACATGTATCTCCAAACACACACAGAGAAACTGAGCCATCCAACTGGCTTTGAATATCTACTTTTATCTCCCCCAATATTAGCACCATATTTCCAGAGGGTTTGTAACTTCTTGTAACAAGAATTTTGGCCTGGAGGAGAGCACAAACAGCTTTGGAAGCCTGGGCTGGCATAAGCCCCAGCCCCAGAGGAGATGGTACATGCAAGGTGTCCTGGATGGAATAGGGGGAAGGAGATGGGAGTGGAGCAACAGAGAGGAGCCCAGGGGGCTCCCGGCACCAAGAGCACTTGCCACTTCTTCTGCATCTCTTGGGAGAGAAGGTGAGATCTCAGAGATGTTGATATTGTGGTGGGCTTAGGGGGTCAGGACACTAAGAATGGGGTTCCCAGGCTCAGAAAAAGTTATAATGACCCAGAAAAAAAGAGCTCTTGGATATAACTGACAACAGAACATTTTTGCAGTGCTGAGGCCAGTAGTGACCCTGGTGGACTGGAGGGTGGAGGCCCTCCCCTCATTTGCAGGGACCGAGGAAGCTTCCAGGGTCCCCTGTGTCCCATGGGAGAGGCGGTGGGATGAACCCCAGTTGTCAGGGGTGTAACATTTTCCGTGAGACTGCTGGGCCTCGGCATTAGCATACAGGCTGATTTAAGTGAAAGAAGGGCTGTTTCTTGCCTGCTGAGTTAAGAGACTGAGAATTGTGCCTGGCTCACCATTTCATTTAAGAGCTGGTCTTTTTTTAAGTCAGAGAGCTAACTTTAGTCTCATCATTTCCAGAAGTTCTCCTCTCAGCCTTAGCACTAGGGAGGGCTTCTGGTAGCTGTTATCAGGTATTTTCTAACTTTAGTGGACTCTCTTTCTAAATCAGAGTGGTGTTAAATTGCTCTCAAATTAGAAACAAAGCCAAAGAGTTCAGACCCAGAAAGGAACTGCCTAAAAACAACCTGAAGCCATTTGATGTCATAGCAGCACAGTGTGCTTTGGACTTTTGATTTTCCAAACGATACTTTGATTCTAGAAGGGTCTTAGCTTAATCTCCAATTCTTTTGATAAACACCTACATGGCGGGAAAAGGTTACACTATGCGGTGAGGGCTGGTTCCCAGAGCTTCCTATTTTCTAGCAGGGCGGGGGAAGGGAAAGGGCGTAAGGAAGGATATGGAAAACATGCCCGCTGGAAAGGAGGCTGGGAAGCAAAGACACACTGACACAAAAGAGGGAAAAGCGCTGCGCGGTTTCTTACGTTGTTAAATAAAAACCAGAGCCAGACAGTAGTTAAAGAGGTAAAAAACAGATTTTATTCAGGAACTATCGCAGTAGGGGAAAGGAGACCTCAGTACAGAACTGGGCTAAATACCAAATACAAGGAAAAGTGAGTATTTTTAGCTGAGGAGCAGGACGGAGGAGTTGGGGGATGAGAAATTACTGAGAAAACGTCAGGGGCGAGCGGAATCCTGGCTCAACTAACCCAACAGGATGCTTGCTGGCGACAGGCAGGGTGGCCAGACGCCACGTGGAGGACAGGGAGATGAGGACTGCGGTGAGATGCGGAGGAAAGCGGGTTCTCACTGCACCGACTCGGCGAGGTTTTTGCTGCAGCTGGAGTTTGAGGCCTGCCGAGGAAGTGCGCCACGGCGAGGAGACTGCAAAGTTCAGGTAAGGATGGAGTATTCATCGATTTATTCTTTGTTTATAGATCATAGAATTAGTACAAAATGTGTACGCACTGAAAAGTCACAGATATCTCTCAGAATGAACCAAAATCTGGACATCCAAGCTGTCACAACCCAGGGCAGGCAGCTCTGGGGGTCTGGGTGGAGGTGCCGACAGCTGGCCATGTCACATGGCTCATGTGACAAATCCATGAGCGACACTTTCACCTCATGTCCTGTATCAGTCTCTGCTGGATTCAAGGTCGCTTACCTAGTGCTTCACTCAGGGAGGGGACGGCACCTTAATGCATTACAGTCTCACCAGACAGTGCACTGTGGGGAAGGGCGGCTCCCAGGTTTCCCCAAGCTGATGAAAAGGTGCTGCCGGAAGTAGGTGAACGCATGCTGTGAATGCAAATAAATAAAATAAAATCTGTGCTCGCCCTTTAAAGCGTGACTTCTCTGGCGACAGTTAAATCTAGAGGCAAAACGAGGATCTGAACCCTCAGACAACTGCTTGCAGCGTGGAAGACAGAACCAACATGAGGCCAGCACTGCCTGAGACATGCACGTTACCGGCTTTTGCTGATTTCGTTTAACTTTTTCACAGATTGGTAAAGAGAATTACCAGCAGAGCTTTAAAGATGCGACATGAGCTTGAATCTTGGCTCCACCATATACTACTTTTGAGAGTCTGGGCAAGGCAGTTAGAAACTGTGAGCCTCATTTTGTTCTCACACAATATCGTGGGGTGAGTGGTCCTATCGCAGAGTGGGGGCTAAATGCAACAGGGCCTGTGCAGCAGACTTTCTGTCTGGCATGTGATATCCAACCCAGACATGTTAAAGGTTTTTTTTTTTTTCCTTCTTCAATAATTATTTGTCAATACTATGGTTTAAATGTGTCCCTTCAAAATTCAGATGCTGCCCGTGTGACAGTATTGAGAGGCGGGGCCTTTAAGAGCGTATTAGGTGGTGAGCACTTCTCCCCAGTGAGTGGGATCAGGTGCCGCATAAGAGGGCTTCAGGGGAACCTGCTCCTGTTTGCCCTTCCACCTCCTGCCCTGAGAGGACAGGTTCCTCCCCCTTGGAGGATGCACTCGCTGTTCAAGGCACAGTCTGGAAAGCGGAGACTGAAACTTCAGCAGGCAGTGAACCTGCTGGTGCCTTGATCTTGGACTTCCAACCTCCAGAGCTGTGAGAAATAAATTTCTATTCTTTATAAATTTTCCAATCTGTCGTATTCTGTTATAGCGCAAACCTACCATTTTTAGTCCGTTCAACCTCATTGTCACGATCATAACAGTCATCATTTTAATCATCAACAAACGGTGCATTATGTTCTGGGTGATAAGCATCTACAAAGCAAGCGTCATCTTTGACCTATTTGGATAGACAATCAGAAATGTCTTCGTAATGAGTGGTAGTACTCCATCTTCATTATTAACAAACGTAACCATCTTTCTTTCCCTTCAGTATAGCCAACAGCTTACAAATGAAATGCCCAGCTTTCACATAATGTTTCTCTCAACAATTCTGAACTCAAAACCATAAGGCTGCCTTCTGAAAATTAAACTGAAATTAACACATGTTGAATGGGAGCAATAAAACTTTTTCACTTTAACTGCCTTTATTTTTTATATTTGATTATTGTTATTGTTTCTAAATTCAGAAATATTCTAAACATATAGGAAAATGTAGGTCTGCACAAACAGTAAAACAGTAGGTCTGCACCCTTCAGATAAAACAAATGTCAACATTTAACTGTATTGTGTTAATTAATTAAACATTTTTAAGGTAAAAATATTTTTAAATATACATGGGACAGAATCACGTAATGAACTCCCATGTACTCCTTAGGTGATTTCAACCACCACCAACTCTTGGCCAGTTATGTTTCCCTTATTTCTCCTTAACTTTTCCCTCCTTTATTATTGTGAAGCGGATCTCAAACATGCTATCAATTCATCTATAAGTAGTTCAGATTGCATTTCTTAAAGACTCTTCCCTACCAACATAACCACAGTATCATTATCATACCTGAAAGTTTAACAAAATTAATTAATATTATCAAATATCCAATGGGTGTTCAAATTTCTATCTTATAAAAATCATAGCATGTTTCTAAAATGCATTCGAATTGTGATCAACAGGCTATACAGATTGTGATGGGGTAATGTGTTTCTTGGGTTTGTTTTAAACTACAGATTCCCATATATTTATCTCTCCTGTTTACCTCTTTTTGGGGGGCATTTTATAAGGAACTGTACTCTTGCATAACTTAATAGCTTATAGAAAGACAAGAACTTGGCTAATTGTCTTACAGAATTTCCCACAGCCTGAATTTTGCTGATTAGGTCCTATGCTATCTATTCTCCCTATTTCTTGTAAATTGTTAATTGAATTTAGAGTCTTGATGATGCTCAATTTAGATTTCTTAAATAAATTGTCAAGCTCTATGCATGGAACAGGAGTACAATCTATGACCAACCCAGTAGCAAAGAACATCCTTAGGTCCAGAATCTGGTTTTGAAAGCGTATTTCCAAAGAAAAGAAGCCAGAAAGAAATAAAAGAGATTCTGGGGCCATGTTGGCAGCCCTTAGTTTTTGGATATTCCCAAACTCCCACATGAAAATGGATAGTAAAACTGAGAGTAAAACTAGATAGAAACCAAAAACCATGGACAATGTTTATGACAAAACTAATCGACAAGGTGTTTGTTCCCATGGACCCCAAACTGGCAACAGCTACAGGACCTGTTTTTCATGTGTGTGCAGCAGAAAGCTGAGGGAGGCAGCAGAGTCTCTGATGAACTTGCAAACAGGAGAACCCCAAGGGACCAGGAGGATTCACTGCAAAGTGCCGGAGGCCAACTTGTGGTCAGTGTTGAGAGTAGGCATTTATCACTACTTTGGAAAAATCTTGGCCATTCTATTAATGACTTCAAATATTTCTTCTGTTCTTGTCTCTTTTTCATCTTCTTTTAGTCTAATGATACATATATTTCACTCATGTCTTTTGAAATTGTCCCACAGATATTGGATATATGTTCTTTTACTTTTTTATTCTTTTTATCTTTGCATTTCAGTTTTGGAAAGGTCTCTGCCAACCTATTTCCAAGCTCACTGACTCTTTTCCCAGCTGTGTATCATCTCCTGCTGGGCCCACCAGAGGCAATCTGTACCACGGTCACAGAGCTTTGATCTCTGGAAGTTCCCCTTGCTTACCTAGTAGAGTTCCATTTCTTTCCATACATGACCCATCTACTTTTACTTGCCCACTTTTTCCACTGGAGCCTTTAACTTACTAATCATAGTTATCTTGAATTATCTATCTAATAATTCTAAAATCTGTGTCATATCTGAGTCTGCTTCTGATGCTTGTTTTCACTCTTCAAACTTTGCTTTTTTGTGCCATTTGGCATGTCTTGTAATTTTTTTCGAAAATAGGACTTGAAGTCCTGAGTAACAGAGGTCATGTAAATGGGCCTGTCGTGGCCAGGAGTAAGGCTGTATTTAATGTTTTCTGTAGTTATAGATGCTAGAGGCTTCACATTCCTCCAGCTTTCTTGTTTTTATTTCCTTGTAGACTTTGCAGTACTCCATAAGTACTCCTCCTTAGAGAGAGAGCCCTGTTGGCGTGGCAGTAAGGTATGAAGGAGGGGAGACAATCCAAGATCATGTGATTAAGTCGCATTCTTTTAATGGGCCTGTGTCCTTGGTCTCTGACTTTTACTGGTGTTTCTAGCTCCCCCCTCTTAGGTGAGACAGTAAGACTAAAAGGGACTGAGGTCTTGCAAATGCTCTTCTCTCAGTTTGAATAAGAGTCTTTCCCTCTAGAGAGCAGGCCTGGAGAGTGCACAGGCTTACTTCACAGTGGCAGCTGAGACTCCTCCCTCTGCTGGAGCCACAGGTGTCTTTCTTAGCTCTTCACCATGAGAACCTGGTGGGTTCCAAGAGGTAAGCCCACAAGATTGTGAAGATCCACACTAAGACTGTGTTCTCTTTCTCACACTAGCCCACGTTCAGCTTCCAGCAATTCATCAAAATTGCCGTTTAAGTGTTCTTACCATCTTATCACTCCAGCAGTTTTTGCTCAGGTAAAGAGATCTTGGTAGTGATTCTATGGATTCACCTGTCTCTCCAGATTTCAACAGGGCAGTTTGTCCTGTGACCTCTGTCCTCTAATGGGCCCAAGGAAAGTCATTGTTTTTCAATTAGTTTAGCTTCTTCTTGTAATATTGGGAGTGACAGCTTCCAAGTTCTTTGCATGTTGGAGCTGAAGCCCAAAGTCCTGTATAGCCAGTTTAGCAGTTATTCTTGATCTTACACATTTCTGAATAACACATGGGTCAAAGAAGAAGTCTCAAGGGAAATTTAAAAGTATTTTTTATTAAATGAAAATGCAACATCAAAATATGTGGAATGCAGAGAAAGCAGTGCACAAAAAGAAATTTATACCATTAAATTCATATATTCATTGCATGTACTGGAAAAGAAGACATGTCTAAAATTGGTAATCTGAGTACTCAGGAAAATAGATAAACAAGAGCAATTAAGTCAAAAGAAATAACAAGAAAATAAATAATTAAAATTAGAGCAGAAATCATTGAAATTGAAAATAAAAAAAGTAGAGAATATTAACTCAATCAAAAGCTGGTTATTTGAAAATATTAATAAAATTGATAAGCCTCTAGCCACATTAATCAAGAAAAAAAATTAAAGATACAAGTTACAATATCAGTAACAAAAGACAGTTTGTTACTATTGATCTCATGGACATTAAATGGGTAATAAAGGGATACCATGGACAACTCCATGCTCACATGTTTGATACCTTAGATGAAACTGAACAATTCCTTGAAAGACACAGACTATTCAAGCTTACACAAGGAGAAATAGATAACTGGTTTATATATATTAAAGAAATTGAATCCATAATTAATAACCTTTAACAAAAGAAAGCACCAGTCCTAGATGATCTCACTGGTAAATTCTACCAAGCACTTAAGGAAGAAATGATACCTATTCTCCACAGTCTCTTACAGAAAATGGAAAAAGAAGAAATACTTCTTAACTCATTCTGTGAGGCTAACATTACCCTAGGACCAAAATCAAATAAGGCATTACAGGACAGAAAAACTACCTCAATAAAATATTAACAAATCAAAACCAACAATATATAAAAAGACTTATACATTATGCCAAAGTGGAACTTATTCCAGGTAAGCAAAGTTGTTTCCATATTTGGAAATCAATCAGTGTAATTCATCACATCAATAGTCTAAAGAAGAAAGGAACAGAGTATGGAGACATGCAAAAAAAAAAAAAATTGAATGACTCTCAAAAGCATTTTGCTGAGTAAAAGAAAAGCCAATCTGAAAAAGTCCTATATTATATGATGAAAAACATAAATAATTGACAGTTTGAATTGGGAATATCACCATAAACTCACAAATGGTTTTAACTTTACATATAATAACAATAGATTAAACATCTAAATACATTTAAATCTCTGCATTCATAATAATATTGCAAAATAAATTGGTGACTCCCTGAAGTTAATAGGGAACCAGCTCACTAGGTTAGGGACGGTGGGCAGCAGAGGAGCTTGGGATGATTTTGAAGGGATGCTACAGAAGAGATACTCTAGTGGTAGAATAGTCCTAAATTATGATTGTGGTGGTGGTTACATTAACCTATTCATGAAAAAATGATGTAGAACAACTATACACTATACACGCACATTGCACCAGTGTCAAATTGCTGTGTAATTAGTGGAAACGTGGTCAAGTGTGCATAGGACCTCTCTACACTGTCTTTGTCAAATTCCTATGAATCTACCATAATTTCAAAATATATAGTTATAAAAAATAAATACTCGGATTGAACTACAAAGTGCCAAAAAAAGGGGAGATGATAAAAGATATAAAAAAGCTTTGAGAAAAGTGACACAGTGGAATGTAGGTAAGTAAGATCCAAAATAGGAACAATGAGAATCCTTGAAGCAGAAACCAAAGCAAGGAGAACAGAACAAGTAGTGAAAACAGTAAGAAATCTTCCCTTAAATGGAAAACAAAGTGATTTCGAGCTATACACTGAAACGCTATGTGTCTGCAGATATTGACCCAGAATGACCAACATAAAAACATATTCTAGTAAAACAACTAAACTTGACAACTGTCTAGGCACAATGAGCCAGTGATTTATTAAAAAAATAATTACTTAGGCTCCCATCAGGCTTATTGACAGCAACGCAAGGAGAAGCGCAGACTAACACACTAAAGATGGTCAGGGAAAGAGAAAACTGACCTTCAAGTAAAACAGGCACAATTATAATCAACCTACAAAAATCCAGGGAATATTTTCCCTTTAGCCTTTCCTGAGACTCCTACTGGAGAAAGAACTTCAGAAAACCTAACTTTCCAGAGAGCGGTAATGGTGGTGAACATTAAATACACAATTATTTGTGGATGTCTACATAAGGGTTAAAATGAGTGACTAGATGTCTAATGGGAATGTGATGTGACAATATAGATTTGATACGGTCATTTAGAAAATGGAAAATGGATATATATATATATATATATACATATATGAAAAACCCACCATTTCCGGTAATTACTAATATAACCACTGCTAGAATTAGCAGTGTATTTTGAATTTAGTATATGTGTAATATGGAATAAAAAACAGTAATTATGAAAAATTCTTATTCTGTTTTCCTCTGTGTCTTTCAGTACCAAGATTTTCAATTTGGAGGAAAAGAAATGCTGATAAAAAAGTTCAAGTAAAAAACCCCGTAGTCCTGAACTTTAATTGGGAATATCAGTATGAACTCACAGATTGTTTTAGCTTTAATATAATAATAGATTAAATGTTCAAATACATTTAAATCCCTGAATTCATAATGATATTATAAAGGATAATTGGCAACTTCCTGAAGCTGGTGAGGATTCTGTTCACTAGGTTGAAAACCGAGAAATGAAAGGATCAGCCTCATCTTCTCCTTCCTGGTGAGCTGTGCTGCCAGTTAAGCAAAGCCCAGCTGGGGGCTGCGAGCCCTCATAATGCTACTCATGTCACCCTGATGAAATGACACGCCGTCCCTGGCAGTCTGACAGACTCACCGAAGGGCTCCAGCCTTAGTCAAGTCAGCCTCCAGATCCAGTGGCCAATTTGCAAGAAATACAGGGGCAAAGGAACATGTGAAATGTGACTTTAGTTTGAATCAACAAAAGCCAGATTGTGGGAGACCATAGGTCAAGTGACCTAGGTTTTTCAACAGATAAACTATGAGAATAGGAAAGATTATATTAAAGGCTCAGGAAACAAAGACATTTTAAAAATCGACTAAACCATAGAGTGTAGAGGTGTACACCAAGGCGATAAAACTGGAAATAGACACAGTAATTGTGCAATTCTTATCCTTCTTGAAGTTCAAATCACATCTTTGGCCAGCAGAAGTCTCTGCAAGTTGGCCCGAGTCCTTTTGACATGACCCTAGTAACCTTCGAGCACTTCCGTGCATTCTGATATGACAAGAAGCTCCAGGCTCAACTTACACATTTCCTGCCCTAGACCTGGAATCAGCCATGTCTCCAAAGAGCCTTGGTTCCTTTGAGATGGCAGTGCTATTTCAAGACCACAATCCGGTGCTGGGTTCCTAGGCCACGTCTGTGAATAGAGCTAGGATATTTTTAAAGATGAAATACATCATGAGTTTATACTAATACTTTCAATTCAAATTGAGGAATATAGGTTTTTTTTATATAACATCTTCTGTCTCATATTTTTATCTAGTTTCCCCCACACTGAATACTTTACCGAGACCTATGTAATGACAGTGAGCCTTGTCCAACACAGAGGTGAACAGCAAAGTGTGGGGTTAAATCCACAGTCTTGGATTCAGAAGAACTGCACTGAAATAAATACCCCACTTTGTGAGCAAGTTACCTAAACATTTTATAAGAGTCACTGTTCTGATCTGTAAAGAATAATGCCTTTATCATAGTGCTGTTATGTAGATTAATCAACCTGGAAAATAAATGCTTCCTTTGAGAGGATTATGGGAGGTCAGGCAACTGGACTCAATGGTTGCATCCAAATATTGCTTGGACTGTATGGCTCTTCCCATTTTAAAATATCCATGAGATGTTGACTGCGGAATGATGAGTGTCATACATCTGGGAAGGAGAGTTTTACTTCTCATAAAGGGCTGCAGCCTACGGGGGGGCATCCTGACAGGCTGGGAAGCAACAGCCTTAGGCAGAAACCGAGAGCACATACTTAGAGGGAAAGACAACAGGAGCAGGAGCAGGTGACCAGATATGCACATTTAACAATCTATAAGAGGAGTCATTATTGTTTATGAAAGGAGAAGCACTTGCATGCACACCTGGGCTTCATGCTACTTCATGGGATCCACGTTCAGAAAATGGTGGCATTAGCATGACCAAGGGTGCAGTTTTCGGCCCTCTGATCTCAAAAGGTGAAGTAGAGGACACAGAAACCCTCTCTGCGCAGCCTCCATAGACTGGTCAGAATCGCTCCCGGGCCAGTGCTCTCTTGCCAGGAAGGAATGCTGCTCAGTTGTGCTGAAACCACAAAAGGGAGGGGCGGCCTTGGTGGTTGACGGAAATCAGCAGTGGAGCAACCTTTCCACGCGGGTTCTGCTTAACCCCAGGAAAGAAAGCCTGATGGTGGGCTGGCATGGGAGGGCATACGAAAAGGAGTGTCTGACCTCCTGTCCACTACAGCAGGAACTCAGTTTTAAGGTGTCTCTGGGGGTCCCCTTGGCCAAGAAGGGGTCTGTTCAGTTGGTTGCAGGCTTTAGGATTTTATTTTTATTTCTCAGATGCTACCAATTGATATTCTAGTAAGCAGGCAATCTTGGATTAACTTTTAACTTCTGATATGATAGAACATAACTCCAATTAGGTCACTCCTAATTTTGCTATTCCATTAATTTCAAAATTCCAGATGAACTGTAACAAAATAAAATTGTACACTTAAAATAGTTAAAATGATAAATTTCATGTTATATATATCCACCACAATTTTCCAAAACTATGTAAATGAGTTCAAAGAATGAGAAATGTTTTAGTGATTTGAAAATAAATTTTAAAAATGAAATAAAATATAATTTCCATAATTTTCTTTATGAAAAATGTAAACATAAATAATCATTGCATGCAAAAGTTAGGGGTCAGGGCTGGAAAGAAAGCGGTGCAAAGAAATTAAATGTCTAACATGCAAAGTGCTGTGATTTGAGTTTTTATTGAATGTAACAATAAGCCAACTTCTGCCTGCATGTTTTCCTAGCATAAAACACAGCTAATAGTGTTGTTTTTTCTGGTAGGCATTTCCCTAGATGAGGGGAGGCTAATGTGAACGCCTGCTGAGGAAAAGGCAGCATTTAGTTTTAAGTGCCTCTAGAGCGAAAGAATAATCGTGACCCTTTGCCCTCCCCATTCCCAGGAGAGCACTGAGCATACAGAGAGACCCAGGACCGTTCTCCTCTACCCCATCCGCCCAACTCCCCAGGAGAGTGCTGGCCTCTCATTAACCCCAGAAACTCTTCACAAACGCTAAGCTTATCTGCTCTGTTTCCAGAAGGCAAGCACAAGGTTTGCCTTGGGAAAGAGTTCTGCAAGATGCTGCCTTTTCTGGGACTGGGGAATTTACGTGTGGGAGTGGGCTTGTTCAAAATGCCAGTAAAGACATAATCAGATGCTGGGTAATTTTTTTTCCGCCATTTTAAGGTGCTTCATGCACATTATCTTTCTTTTTTTTCTTTTTTTTGTGACAGAGTCTCACACTGTTGCCCGGGTTAGAGTGAGCACCGTGGCATCAGCATAGCTCACAGCAACCTCAAACTCCTGGGCTCAGGCAATCCTTCTGCCTCAGGCCCCCAGTAGCTGGGACTACAGGCATGCGCCACCATGCCCGGCTAATTTTTCCTATAAATGTATTTATTTTAGTTGGCCAATTAATTTCTATTTTTAGTGGAGACTAACTCCTCACCTTGAGCGATCCACCTACCTCGGCCTCCCAGAGTGCTAGGATTACAGGTGTGAGCCACCGCACCCGGCCCTCATTATCTCTCAACCGTTCCGAATTCCAGGATGCTACCACTGCCCAGAACACGTGTGGGATTTCTGGTTGTCATGATGACTGGAGGGAATCTACTGGCATTTACCAAGTACGATGTTAACCAACCTTCAGCATGGAAGGATAGTCCTGAAAAAGAGCTCCGCTGCCTAAAATGTTCCTATTGACAAACTCTGATGGGTGAATAAAATTTAACTTGACACTTGACATAAACCTTGATCTTTTAATGTTCTTCCCTGCTGTTTTTCTGAAATAACAGAGCACTGAGTATATTTATAGGAATATTCACTTTTAGGCAGGTCAGGACTGTACTGTGCCAGGAATCAGTGCAAATACAGAGAAGTATTAATACAAAGCCTGGTGTTTCTGCTGTTAAACCGGGATACGTGCAGAAGCATGAAATTATCAATTTTTTTTATTTCTCTTTCTGCTTCACTTCTCAAAAATCTTCAATGGACAGAGGCAGTTTTTAGAAATTTTCTTGTGAGTACCACAAATTTTTGTTAGAAATCTGCAAATAAATGTGATATCCATAGTAAGCATGCATATGGCAAACTGATTAGTTATTGCTTTCTCACTGAAGCCAGCTGTGATTAAGAGACCAATTGTCCTAAAGTATTCAACTGCTTTTAGTATTTGACATATCAAATGTTAGAAATAAACTTAAAAATCTAGTATTGTGAAGATGAATAACTTTATATCTATTCCTTTTTTTGTATTTTCCTTGATTATAACAATTTCTTTTCTTACTTTTCCTATATTCCTGTATGCCTTTGACCTTTGTATTGGTATGTTGTGAATTTTTAAGAGTGTATGAGCATATAATCGTAGTCTAAGTAGATGAAGAACTGTATAAGCTTGATTTACAGGAGTCGTTGGCTTTTCAAATTCTTTCTAAGCTCAGAAGTAAAATTGGCTATAAACATCTATTCCTTTTGGTCCATTACTGAACCACAGTGCTGACCTGTATTGGAGAATTTTGGTTCTCAAAGGACCATTGGAAATGATTTAACACATCTCCTTCACTGCATGTGTGACATTATTGGTTCTACATGGAAAGTGCTGTTTAACCAAATGATCACATTTCTAATTTCCTAATTGATAACTCCAGAACAAACATTTGTATTGAGCATATATATTATCATAAGACTGACTTCTTTAACTTATTACTGTTTTACGTCAATTTGAAACAGATATGCCCTCACATAGCATGCTTCGCCTTGGCCCCAGCCCCTGCAAGACATTGAAGCCCCACAGAAATTGGTAACAGGAAGCAGAAGTAGAGATGACAATGTCAGGAAGAGAGGACTCTATTCTCAGCTATAAATGTTGAGTTTGCCCGCACTCTGCCCTTGCCTGCCAGAAGCTTGCACCTGATGGGGAAGTCAAAAAACCTTCAGCACAATGCAGGGAAAAAAACAAGAGCTCAGAATGGGAGGAGAATAGTTCTAGCTGGAGGCACCAAAGAAGGCTACATAATGGCTTTCGTCATACCTGGGTGGGGAATATGCTTACAGAGAAGCTGGCAGAGCCATTTTGGAGGGAAGGAATCCAGTGGATTTTTGGAAGCCTCTGATGTGTCACACCTCCTGGCATTCTCACCCTCGTGTGGATCCTGCTTTTGAATCTGATCTTGTCTTATGACCTGCATTAGCCAAGAGCAGTGGCAAAAATGATGTTGTCAGTTACAGGTCTGAGTCTTACACTGCTGCGTTAGGCCCTAGCTGAAGCTACTCACCATGTAAGAATTCCAGCTTCCCTGAGACCACCATGCTCTGAGGAAGCCCAAGCAAGCCATACGGAGAGGTCCATGAAAGAGAACCCGGGAGCCCAGCTGACGTTGAGCACGGGGCCCAGCCGTTAGATGCCAAGTGAGGAGTGTCCATCCAGCCACAGCCTTTCCGGCTGCCTCAGCTGATGCCACAGGAAGCAGAGAACCACTCCCATTGTGCCATGTTTTGATTCCTGATCTACAGGATTGAGAGCAAATAAACTGGTAGCTGTTTTAAAGTATGACATTTAGGGGTGGTTTGTTATGCAGCAATAGGTAACAGAAACATACAAAGAGTGACGGATGCTTGAGTTTAGCTAGAAAGACCTCCTGGTGTCTGGTGGTGGCCTCAGACTACCAAAAGGGTGCTAAGACTGTGTGCATTAGTCTGCACCTGGTGGAGGGGGTGTGGGCTGATTCTAGATGTTTCTAGAGATGCTTTATGTGAAGGTGGTGAGTTCTTATACATATGGAAATTAACCATAAGGAATCCCCAGAAATATAAAAGCCAATGAAGCCCTGCAAGTGACCTTGGGGAAGATGTCACCCCCAGGACCTTCTTAAAGCCCCTCAGCACACTGGGATCCTTCCTACCTCCCCGAGGGCACCACTCTAAGTTAAAGGAAAGCTCTCTCCAACTTGCCAGACATGACTCACAGGCACTGATTTCTGGCCTTTTCTGACAATGTGGGTAGTGAGAGACTGTGTACCTGTATATGTCACCTCAAAAGGGCCTCCAGGTACAAGCAATTACCAGACATGCTAAGGCACAAACCCGAGCAGGTGGGGAAGACCCTTGGGTGTCCTTCTGCTGAAGGACATGTGACTTGGGAATTAGCAGTAAGAGAGACAGAGGATCTCTTTGGGAGTTCCACACTGAAGTGTGTCCTCAAATGATGACTTTGGAAGGAGAGGCTCTTGCTGTGAGAGCTGGAATTGTCATCATGCTCCATCAATAGGACAAGACAGATGTCTTCCCAAGCACGTGCAGGTCCGTGAATGTGCGTGTGCGCATCTAAATCATACTAAGTCAGTCAAAGGGTAATGTTATCCTTAATCCACATGCAGCGCCCCTCCTGCCTCCTGACCAGTGGTCTGTTTTGCTAATTCAAATATCCACAAAGAACATTTGTTCACAGGGAAGAAGATCTGTTCAGGGCAGCGCCCCCTTATCAACCCACTGAGCTTCTCTGCTCCATGGATAAAAAAGTAAAATGAAAATGGAGGCTTTTTATTAACTGTTTTCAGTCTTAAGACAGAAATGACTCCATTTCATATATTAATATTTGGAGCTTGGCATTGGCATCAAGAGTGAGTCAGAAAATTTAAGTCTTATAGCAAGAATCCAGCTCAGAAGTTTAATTTTAATGAATCCAGATTGCAGGAATAAACATCAATGCATATTCACTCAAAGCTAGGTTTTTTTAAAATGTAATTTTAAAAATCAACTTCTGAGAATACATAGTGTTGATTGATTTACTATAGGTCCATTTGTATTCAGGAAAAATACAAAATCATGAACAAAAAGAATCCAAGCCAATCTGAGATATTTATTCGATCTCAGGGGAATGGAGAATGTTTACCTACTTTTTTTTTTATTTCAGTATATTATGGGGGTACAAATGTTAAGGTTAGGTATATTGCCCTTTCTCCCCACCCTCCTCGAGTCAGAGCTTCAAGCTTGACCACCCCCCAGACCATGCACATCGCATTATGTATGTATCATTACATACATTATGTATGTATCATTATGTGTGTATATACCCATCCCCTCCTCCCCCCTCCCGTCTGCCCGACACCCGATAAATGTTGTTCCTATGTGTCCACTTAGGTGTTGTGGAATCTGCTATCTTGTTGTTGAAAAGCAATACTGCCTGAATTTGATAAAAGATTGCAAATTCAATCCAATGATAGTCACTGGTTAGATGTGATTTTGCCAGTATAACCACATTATAATGTGCATATATATTCCTATAAGCGTCATGCAAAATGTCTTAGATTCCACTTATTGTTACACTGGGTTGCAAAACATCACTTGCAATGCCTCCAACAATTATCCAGGGATGAAGGCTCTTTGAGCAAACACAATTCTGAGACAAGGAAAGCAAAAAAGTCTTCTCCCCATTGATAACAATAACCTTTCATGGAAAACCCCTGGCAAACAGATGGGCCCTGGACTCTGCCCTGCACTCCACAGAACTGCTAGAGCCAACCAGGGCCCTGAAGGGGAGTGGGTTTCACTTCAAAGTGATGCAGCGTCAGAGAAACTTTCAACTCACACGGGAGACTTCTGTGCTTATGCCTCATGAACTCGGAGCAGTTAAATTACATTTACTAATTGCCGGGTTCATATATCTCAAATTCAGTATCAATTTACTGAGATACTCAGCTGCTATAGACATCTGTTTCTGACCTAAAACTTACTGCAAGTGGGTTCATTGGATCCAGTCAACTTTTTCTGAATTGCTGTTCTATGTTTTGTGAGTATGTATGGTAATACATGTTCAGCTCTAATTTTGAAGAAGTACTATTATATCACACTCTATTGCCATTATAAATCCAAAAGTTAGCTGAGAATCTTGCTTTATTTTTTAATAACCAGGGCCCTATTCTTCTTTCGGTCTGGCCTCTAAACACCATAGACAGAGTGACGTGATAGAGATTTACAGCCTAAAAACTTGGGTTCATTTCCTGGCTCTGCCACTTACCCTCTTCTCTGAACCACAGTTTCCCCATTTGTAAAGTGAGGTTAAGAATACTTGATCTTTTTCCTTCATAGTTTTGTCGTAGGCTCAAATATAATAATACATGTGAATACTATTGATACACTGTAAAGCCCACGTGCCTGTTAGCTATTATTGTAGGATCCCTGTGGACTCTGAATACATCCTTTCTGTTCCCTTTCCTGCTTCAAGGAGCACTTCTCTTCCGCCAAGTTATTTGCATTTAGTGTGTGAGACTTCACAAAATAACTTCTAAGGTGACATACTCATTCACAACAGATCAGCAATAATTGACAATCATTACCATCCAATTATATTCTATTTGCAATCAACAGAAATTTAAAAGGCCCCTCAATCATCACCCAGAAAAAGTGGAAGCGTAAAAAGCACGTTAAATGCCTAGTACCTCATTTTGGTGTTTAATTGTAATGAGAGCGATGTAGTTTGAATACTCATTGTAAGCCAGACACTTAAGCAAGTCACACGTAGTGACTCACTTAACCCTTACAAGAATCCTATGTGACTGCTATTATTTCTAGCTCCATTTTTACATCCAAGAACAATGAGCCACAGAGTTTAGAAATTTGTCCAAGTTCAAGGAGTGAGTCAGAATCAAATCACAGGCACTCTGCCTCTAGAACAGGCAGGTTATGCTGCCTCTCACTAGAGTGTAATGGTTAATAAATTTGGGCTACCTGCTCCCTACCCCACACGCCTTGTGGTGTTTAAACCATTGACATTTAAAATGTATTTACTAAAGAAGATTATTATTTAGGTCTATAAGATTTAATTCAGTGATCTTACATTTATCTTTTATTTTGAAAACGCTTCTGAGAAACCAGGTATGGTGGCTAACATTTATAGTCCCGGCTACTATAAATGTAGTAGCTGAGGGAGGCTGAGGCATGAGGATCACTTGAGCCCAGGAGTTCGAGGCTCCAGTGAGCTATGATCACACCATGCCAGCCTGGGCGACAGAGTGAGACTCTGTCTCTAAAAACAAAACCAAAAACAAACCCTTCTGACAAGATTCTCTTCGATTTTGGATTTATTTATTTATTTTTATTGGTTTTTGTCTCTCAAGGCGTTTAAATAAAGTATAATCACTTGAAAGGTGCAGGGTGGAGGGAAACCCTAGAACTAGTCTTTCTTTCAGTTTCAGCCTAATTTCCACTTCAAAAGTTTTTAAAGTAAAAGTGATGTTTGAGATTCATTAAGCATAACACATGAAGACCTGGTAATAAAAAAGATATATGTATATTTGGCTTTAAAAGAGTTTGGCTGTTTTTAAGTCAGTAATACATATAAATGCCAATTTCTGGAATTCTCAAATACTTGTTAAGCAAGGGGAGGGAGAGAGGTCTTTTTTAAACAAACAAACAAATAGGAAAACAACCTTTCTTTGGTAAGTAAGTTGGAAGATACTGATTTTATGGTTAGAGGAAAGAGCACAAAACTGGATCTTCCCTCTCAATCTACTCAATGAAATTATTTTAAATTCCTTGTACAATCTGGACTTCCTATCCTTTCGCAGAGGTAAATGTTGCTCTGGCCTTGTTTTGAATTTGATCACGATAAAGAACAGAGTGTCCCTGTCTGGATTGCTCAAGCGGCATGCGATATTCCTTCAGTGTCTCTTTTGAACTTTTGAAAGTTGGCTCCAGGAACCTCAAACAAAGCACTACATATTGTTTATAGTAATTTATGTACAAGGAAATCTGGTTTCACTTGGTGCTTTTTAATGAGGAGAAGTGATTTATTTAGCTTAGTTTTCTACTCTCACTACTTTGCTAACCTTTATTTTCGTATGAGTTCCTGCTGCTCTGAGTCCCTGCTTGTCTGGTTTGTGAGATTTTCTACAAGAAGAAACTTTCTGATATTGAGAACTGTGGACCTTGACGTTCTTTGTGCTCCTTCCTAGAAGGAGAGCAGCTAGCTTTCCTCACAGATGCTGGGTGCAGGGAAGGTTCTGACGAGGATTAATGCATTTCAGATTGTACATCTCCTGTAGCTACTGCTTACTCTCTGCTTAGTGCTTGGAAATGCCATTGTAAGAGAGCCACTTACCCTACTTGCATGTCTCCAACAACGGACACGTTAAACCTGGTTTGCAAGTCACAGCCATAGGATATACCTGTTGCAACCACAGTCTGCAAAGTTGTAAATTGCCCAAGTTAGAAATATGAGATGCAACTTAGAGTCTTGCTTTGGGGAAAACAAACAAACAAACAAACAATTGCCAAAACCCAACCTTGAACCTGTTAACTAAGAATCTCGGCTGCGTGCGGTGGCTCACGCCTGTAATCCTAGCCCTCTGGGAGGCCAAGGCAGGCGGATCACTCAAGGTTAGGAGTTCGAAACCAGCCTGAGCAACAGCGAGACCCCATTTCTACTAAAAATAGAAAGAAATTAGCTGGACAACTAAAAATATATATAGAAAAAATTAACTGGGCATGGTGGCGCATGCCTGTAGTCCCAACTACTCAGGAGGCTGAGGCAGGAGGATTGCTTGAGCCCAGGAAGTTTGAGGTTGCTGTGAGCTAGGCTGATGCCACGACACTCCAGGCCGGGGCGACAGAGCAAAACTCTGTCTCAAAAAAATAAAAAATAAATAAAACAAGAAAATAAAAAAAAGAGAGAAAGAAAATAAATTCTTAAAATGATCATTTACCACGATGAATTCAATTGGGATAGGCACTGGAAGTTTGTGTTGGAAGCGCTGATTTATTTCTTTACCCGCACATACAATCACCAGGACAATCAGGGATGTCACAAGGTCTGCAATATTAGTATCCTTTATTTGTGTGAATACGGACTCTAGTACCTATAGTTACAAAAAAAAAAAAAACACTGAAGTCCTATATTAACGTATAATTTGGTTACAATGCTTATCTGCAAATAGCTAATAAACATTGAAGCAAAAGGACTGACATAGAGTGATAGCGGTTTTCTGTTCTGTTCATGTTAACTGTGAATGTGAAATTGTAGAGACTAGCATGGAGATATGAGAAGGAGAAGTGAGCATAGTGTAGGGGACACACTGGTTTGGGGAGGCTTCCAGCATTTTTGCTGTGAATCTCTGGCTGGTCTCAAATTTTGTTGGATACAATGGGTCTTTTCTGCTTCTAGGTCTCTTTGGCCATTGTTTTTTATTTCACAATCATTCCTACTATTGTGTCCAGGAAATAATTTCTAATCTTTGATGTTTTTTCTTAGCATGTATCACCTTAATTCCTGGCCTTTTGGGAGGGCTTAGACACCTCACATTTCTTAGCTGACTCTCCATGTCACTTTTGGAAAACTGTTTTCTGGCTAACTAGGAAACCATGCCCTATGCATGGTCTTACTTCTTGAAGCCAGTTGGGTTCCATATCCATGGGCCCAGGACAGGTCAAGCAGGCCCAAACAGATCCCAAGTTGCATCTAGAACATTCCACTTCTGGAATAGTTCTGGAGGGGAGTGAGAGAGCATTGGTTCCAATGTGGAGCAAGTTCTGTCTCAGACTCCCAAGGACTGTCTTGATAAAAGAACTAAGAACACTGTCTGTTCTACTTTGCATCCTCTGGAAGAGGGGAGAAACACTGCCCTAACTACATGTCGGTCAATTTCCTTTTGCTTTCTAAACAGGGATGCATCAAAGGCCCAAGAACTGCAATTCTAAAAGAATGAGACCTACTTTTGAGAAATAGGAAAACATTATAACTCAATTAGCAAATATCTCTCAAAATAAGATTTTGAGAAAATTTTAAAAATTTGGGACAAAATAGTAAAGCTTTTGATAATATACTTAGACTTTTTTTTTTTTTTGAAAATACTTGAGTCAAATCTAAAAAAAGTGTTACTTAATTTTCATTGTTAATGTTGGCTGTATGGTAGGTGTGGTCCATTTTGGGTGTTGTATTCTTTGCTACTTTTTCTTAATGTGAATAAATTTCACAACCTGCAGTTAAGTTCCATGGCAAAGGCACTGAAGGAAAGTTCTCCAAGAAACACAATAGTGAGTTTCATGCATTTCAACATTTTTTAAGCAAAAGAAATACTTACTTTGAAAATTGAAAATGGATCTGTGTGTGGTGGGACTGTCAGCTGAAGCATGAATTTGAGCTGGGAAACCAAAACATGAATGGCAGCAGCAGTGGTGAAGGCACTGATTAGGGCCTCAGATAAGTATATCACTAAAAATCCAATCTGCAGAACCCCCAGGATCAACTGGAAAAAGAAGAACAAAAGCCTTTGTTAGTGCAGATAGGAGTATACCTCAGCAAACTAAATGATCATCATTGAAATGATTCAAAATGTAAAGGCTTGACCTGTAGGTATATGCCTTTGAGAAGCAGCTGTCTCTGCCTCCTGAATACCTCCCACTCAGGGTTCCTCCCTCTCCTTCCCTTCCGCCCCACCCCCCAAGTTGACTGTTACATTGTGTTCAAATAGGATGTAAGTCTAGTATGTCCCCAAGTCTAGTATGCCTCCTTATCCCCCCACCCATATTTTTAGGAAGGACTTACTCTTATACCTTTAACAGCAAAATCTTATCTAGCATCAGCCCTCATAAATTTGCAGATGTAATTTTAAGTTACACTTTCTAGTTGCTGTATAAGTATCTATTAATATTTCACCAAAAAATTATTCAACTTGCTTAAGAAATACCTAACTGCACATTGGACATCAGAAGTGCTCAATTTTAGCTGGGGGTTAAGGGTCCTTAATTCCTTCCCCAAAGCATCGTTGTTTTGCAATAAACTGAATTGGATGGATTCTCCTTCTCTTCGATATTTTGTCTGTGTTTCCACTTAATGTCTCCAGAGTGCAGCCAGAGCTGTGGGTACACAAAGTCCAGCTGGGTTCCATTTCTATACTAGGTTTAGAAATGTATTAGGAACTAATGAAATTGTCAATAAGACACACACTTATATCCTTGTAGAAATTGTCTTTTCTTTCTTTAAGAAATGGTCTTAACCAATAGTATCATTAATCGTAAGCTGAGGTAACATCTTGAAAAGTCCGTTCAGCAATGGTGTCAGGGTATGGCTTGGGAATGAGGCTTGAGGCCCCACTATAGTCTTTTTCAGCTTTCCTCACATCTTTGATATGAACAGCTTGAAGTGCAAAGCCCCAGTCCCTTGTAACTAGATTATAGCCTCTGAGGAATTAAAAGGAAAAAGATTTCAACGCCACCAATGCCACTATTACTTGCATACAGTTATGTTTCTTGACTCTGTCAATTCCCAGGCATTTTATTGAATTAAGCAATAATAATTTCATTCCTCACCACTTGTGCCTCCCTGTTCCCATTTTTCTTTCTATCTAGACTCACATTCACTTGTATTTACAACGTGGATCCACCACTCCCCATTTGCTTGTGATGAGTGGCCGTTCTTAAATTATTTCCTGTGGGCCACTGAAGAAGGGTCACAAACCAAAGGGAAGATGGAGAGGGGTTGCAGGAGGAAGAAAAAACAGAAAGATTTGTACAGATCTGGAATGGCAGGTTACATGAGAAAGTGCTCACCTGGATGATTCCAGAAAGCATTGTGACTGTTGCAGCCACCATCATCATCTGCTCCATCGATGACGAACTATTACTTGCTGAGCTATTTGATGAGTCCATAGTAGTTGTACTGGCATCTTCGGCTAGTCTCGAAACTACTGCTCCCACCATCATACTCAGAATTGGAAACGGACCTGATTAACAGCAAGTGAATTGTGGTCACTCTGTGCCTCCCTGAAGTATATTGTCTTCCAATCACAGCGTGGCATATAGAAAGGCTGCCATCTATGACCCTCCCCTCCTTCCCAAACCCCAGTCCTAATTCTTACAGGACACTATGACTCTTCTCCTGGATTATGCAGTTTGGAATTGATACAATGTATGGCTAATAAAATTCATAAAGAAAAAGCAATTTGAGCATTAATCAGCCCAGTAACTGACTTACCCACAGATATGTGTCTAGAAGTACCCAAGAAAAAGTAGATTACGCCTGGGAAAAAGGCTGCATACAACCCGTATATTGGAGAGATGTTGACCAGCAGAGCAAATGCTAACCCTGTAAACACACAAGCAGCAGGGTCCTTATTTTGTACAAGAGGAATCATAGAAGTTCTCATCAGGTGCTGGTATTTAAGATTGGACCTTAAAAATAAGTTACTTTATTAACTCAAAATGTATCAAAGATGGAACTGTAAGAACTGGAACTATAAAAAGCCTTAGAAAAGAAAACACAGGTGCTAATCTTTGTGACTTTGGATTAGACAATGGTTTCTTAGAAATGACACCTAGAATATAAGCAATCAAAGAAGAAACAGATAAATTGGACTTCATCACAATTAAAAAATGTGTACTTCAAAAGATACTATCAAGAAAGTGAACTGATAATCCACAGAATGGAAGGAATTATTTGCAAATTGTGTATCTCATGAGGGTTCAGTACTTAGAATATAAAAATAACACATGCAACTGCACAATAAAAAGACAAATAACCCAATTTAAAAATGGGTAAAGGACTTCAGTAGACATTTCTCCAAAGATACACAGATGGCCAAAGAGCACATGAAAAAAAAATGCTCAACATCATTAGCCATTAGAGAAATACAAATCAAAAGCACAATGAGATACCACTTCACACACACTAGGATAGCTAAAATAAAAAAGATGGACAATAACAAGTGTTGAGGATATGGAGAAATTCAAACCCTCTTATATTCCTAGTGGAAATGTAAAATTGTGCAGCTACTTTAGAAAATAATTTAGCAGTTCTACAAATGATTAAACATAGAGTTACCATATGATCTAGTAATTACACTTCTAGGGATATATCCAAGAAAATTGAAACATGTTCACACAAAAACTTGTATACAAATGTTCAAAACAGCATTATTCATAATAGACTCCAAGTGGAAACAACTCGAATGTCCATCAACTGATGAATGGATAAACAGAATGTGGTCTACCCACACAATGGAGTATTATTTGTCCATAAAATGGAATGAATTACCATACATGCTACAATATGCATCAACCTTGAAAATATAATGCTAAGTGAAAGAAACTGGACGTGTTACACATATTGTACAATTCCTTCTATATAAAATATCCAGAATAGGCAAATCCATAGAGGCAGAAAGTCATTGCCAGAGGAGTGGGTGGAGGGGGCGGGATATGAAGTGACTGTTAATAGGTAAGGGATTACTGGGGAGTGGTGGTGGTGAAAATGTTCTGGAATTATTAACAGATAGTGGTGATAGAGGTACAGCCTAGCGGATATACTAAAAACCACTGAATTGTACACATTAAAAGGGTGAACTTTATGGTACATGAACTATATCTTTAAAAAGTTACCTTGTAGTACAGCCACTAGTCCTGTGCTGATACCAGAAACGATGTCACTGAGCAGCCATTCCTTTAGCCGATATGAAGGTAACCAAGATAATATAGGGAACAAAGAGAAGACAATTCCCTTGGCCTTTTGTGTGGAACAGCTGAAAACATGGAAAACCACAGGTCAGTCAATTAATATCAAATTTTAAGTTCTACTTAATTGTAGGTGGGAAATTGGTAAAGATGATAATATATTAAAGATTAAATTAGTAATTTCACTTTCACTATCATTCCCCTCTTTACCTGTATCCCAGCTGCTCCCTGGTCACCACCAAACAAATAATAAAATATAAAATAAGAAATATAAAATACCTGCTTTACTTAACCGTAACAAAGCCTGTCTGTCATCCTCGGCTTGAACTGTGCAACATTTCACTGGAGAATTTGCCTCTGTTCCCACCTGTTAGCTGTCTGATTTGGAAAGACTGTGTTGAGAGCTGAGATGGTGTTCATTTTAGACAGTACCTTTCCAATCCTGGCAGAGAACAGGAGGTTTGGAAACCAGAGACGAAAGACTTCATAGAAAGGAGAGGAGCTTGAAAGCTAGAAAATTTAGGAGAAAGTGCTTCATTTATTCCTAATACTAGTACTTTAAGATATATCTTACCTACAACATAATTTGAGATGATCCAGAAATGTCTTATGATGTCTGTCTATCTTCTTATGTTCTTCCCCAAAAGTATTTGAAGAATACACTGGCCTGGCCACAATGTACTGATTCCCAATGGGTTCGATCATTTTGCTTCCTCTGGGGCTGTGGCAAGTTGAAGACCTTTGGAACTATGTGGTGAACCTTTCTTCTTGCCTTTAGCAGGTTAAAATGCCTGAAACCAAACAGAGCTTGCTTCTTAAATAACTCAGAGATAATGTGATGCAATTTACAGATGAGTGAGCTCCGAACTGAACGTTACCACCGTTTGAGATCAAAAAAGGCAGGATTAAGGGACCTAGATTGTGTTTTGTGACAGTGATACCACTTCTTACTCCAATGAGCTGAATAAGTAAAGAAGAACTTTTATTTTATTTTTTTAAAAAGGTTGCCGAAAAGTAACAAAAATCAACTCAGTTTACTAATCAGTGGGTCCACGTTTTACTTGTGAAGTAAGATCTTCTCATCAATGTTTTTCCTAGAAACAGTTCTAAAGTTATGGCATTGGTGTCCGGGGACAGATTAAGTTTTAAGTCTATTTACTGCCTCTAACTTCAGTCAAGGCTGTTCCAATTTACTTATTAGAATTTTTATAATATCTTATAAAATGCTTTAAATTTGTGAAATTCAGAAATATTGTCTCTTAAAGTTATTTTCTTACTGTTTCTGGGAGTTAGATTGTTTTACAATTTATAGTTGGAAAAACTGTGGCACAAACTGGATATTATTTGGTTATTTAGTTCATAAATAATAAGGTCTTTTGTAAGGAAAAATCTTGGGCAAGTTACTCCACCTCTCTGAGCCTCATCTGTATAATTGGCATAAAGATACCTCAGTTTCAAGGTGAATGTGAAGATTAAATGAGGATGTTTTCAAAGCATCTAGCATTGTGCCTAGCACACAATAGGCATTTACTAAATGGTAGTTATGGTAGTAATTACTTTAACTATTAGTGTTTTCTGCACAAGATGTTCAATTTTTTATTCTTATCTCAATCCTGCTTATGTTATACTTAAAAGATCAATTTTACAAAACATTTTTATGCATGTTACCAATTTAGTCCTTATAATTCTTTGATGCACTTACTGTTACCATATTATTATTATTATTACTGTTATTTTCTTCTTACAAGTGGGAAAATAATCACGCACACCCCCAGCCCCCGACAAAATCCAAGTACTTTTTCTCATGTCATCCAGCTAGTAAATTGTCTGAACTGGGACCTGCATTTTCAGACTTATTTGCTATTGT
Organism: Lepilemur ruficaudatus; assembly: GCA_963574885.1. Lineage (NCBI taxonomy): Eukaryota > Metazoa > Chordata > Mammalia > Primates > Lepilemuridae > Lepilemur > Lepilemur ruficaudatus. The sequence continues at coordinate 4,623 of CAUYRT010046510.1, read as the reverse complement.
TTCTATGACACGCAGCTTCTTTATTGTCTAGTGTGAACATAACTGAAGAGCATTCCAACTAAACAGTTAGCATTTTTTTGCCACTAATCTTGGTTCTGTATGCCTATAATGCCCAAGTTTTGTTGCTTAACTTAAGTCATGGTGATTAATTGAAATATTTCACACTAGATTGTATCTTGTTACACGGTATCTCATGTATCTCGTGGGATTTTCAGCATGTTTGCAGAGCTCAGGTTATAACCAGGAATCAGATGCTGGCCACAACTGCTGGCCTCACTTGACCTCCTTTTGACCACCCATTTCTCTCCTCCCCGACCCCATTCCCCAACCTCCTCCAATGTGTTCTGTGCTGGCCATCTCTCACCACAGGGCAGTGCTTCTGCCCCGCCCTCTGGCTTGACTCCCCCCTGCCCCAAGAATTTGAGTCCCTTTGAGCTCAGTTACGACTTCTAGATCCCCCTTTGCTATTCCTTCTGAGTTCCTCACCCCCTTTGTCCCCAAGCTGCCTGTCTTCTCTTTTGTCCCTATCTCCTCTTCCATGTCCCCACCCTCAGTTCCAGGGGTCAGAGCCCACTACCTAGACAGTACGCCCCATTATGGGAAAAACTTGCTCATGAAGTGGAGTTGGCTTGTGCATTGCTGTACATAGCATGGATTTTTGTCCTTTTTTGCCAAGTACCAGCAATATGGAGGGGGCATTAACAATCAAGATCTCCATGGTCAATGACTTCTGACATCTTGGGTCTCTCCCAGAGGCCGTCTGGAGTGTCTTTTGAGAACAGATTTAAATCCTGTGAGGGATGCAACCTAGCCAAACTGAGGATGAAGAAGACTCAAGCACTGTGTAGTTTTAGTTCTGTCAGATGCTGCCATGGACAGGGGAAAAAAAAAAAAGATTGTGTTCTTTGATTGCTTTGCTCATGTTTTTTTCATCAAGGAGTTCACAGAAACTATTAGTTCTTTTCCTTAAAAAGATACTAAAGGTACTTTTTTTTTTCCTGGTGGTTGTACATTTTCTCTCTGCTAAGTTATAGCCCAATTTTTTCCTTGCCTATGACAATGAGGGTAGAAATCACTTCATTTCTGTTCGGCTTCCTTCCCTTATGGTGGCATGGCTCCCTCACACCTCCAGCTGGGTGAAGAGCCTGCACTCCCGCCTTCCTGTTGCAGACTAGAAAAAGCCTCCTCCTCACACCCAAGCGCTGCCTACAGGGCGTGTTCAAAGGGCAGGAATCGGGATAGCTTAAGAAATCTTTCCAGAATTGAGAGAGATCTCGAGGGCCACATGCCAGTCATTTTTTTTTCCTGCTTCCAAAAGCTGCCGCCTCGTATTCCATGTGTCACAATGTGAGCCCCTGAACCAACCACCCCAGTGGCACCTCTGCTGAAGAGATGCTCCAGATAGTCATAAATTAACATCATTCTCTGTCATTTCTGAGATTCTTGAGAATGACCTACGTTAGTTAGGAATTCAAAAGCGATTTTCTTAAGTTTTTTTTTTTTTTTTTACCTGAACAAGCTACTTTTTCTCCAGAAATTTTTGGAAAACATTTTTTTGGTTCCTGGAATCACAATTCCAGTTTCAAATATTACACCCATATTAATGTCTGCCTTTTTGTGCTCTGTCTTCATGGCTCAATTCTCTCCAGGTCCACTGGGGTGTCAGTGATCTTTGCGGGGATTGAAGTTCATTCTCGGGGTCCCTTCCTCCTAAAAATGTTAGAATTCTGAGCCTTATTTGTACATATTTCCACTTTTATTTGCTTTTCTGTGATGTGCTTTCTAAAATTTTTTGATCTGTAAGATATATAGAGAGTCCACTTGCTCAAGGCTTCTTGGGAATGGCTCTGGGTCATGTTCCTCAAATTTGGCTCAGAATAAACTTCTTTCAGATTAAGAAAAAAGATATATATATACATATAAAACATACATAGACACACATGCATACATCCATGTACCTACATACTTTGGTGCTGCAACTTAGTCATATACATTGTTGTTCTCTGCTCTTTTTTTTAATTTTTATTTTTTTAGGTCATCCTAAGTGAAGTATCGTTTATTTTTTTGAGCAGAAATTTAATCCTAGGATTAATTTCTGAAGTTTGGTTTCTCAATTTAACAATTCTAGTTTGTTAACAACTTTTTGATATTTCTAGGGATTGTCCTGTATATACCTCTCCCCTACCCCTCCAAGTTCTGCCCATTTCCACTCTGCCTGCCCTACTCTGCTGAGAAGTATCTTATGGTCCTGATTTTTCCACTAAGTCTTTATCTTGCCTGTGTTCTAGTCTTTCAAGGGTCTGCCCTTTTTGCTGGGAAACAACTCATTTCAACCAAGATGCTCATAAGCAATGCTAGGATTGGACTTTAATTAGTGGTAATTTGAAACCTGGAGGCAGGCGAGTGCTCAGAGTGTCTCCCAGCTCCTGATGTTCAAGCTAATGAGTGTCTTCATAAAGACATTGCTGATGTCTTTAACAAAAGACATAAAATGTCTTTTGTTTTCCTTTGGGTAGATGCCTAGTAGGGGGATTGCCGGATCAAATGGTATTTCTATTTTTAGTTCTTTGAGATATCTCCAAATAACTTTCCACAGAAGTTATACTAATTTGCAGTCCCACCAGCAGTGTAAGAGTCTCCACATCCACGCCAGCATTTGTTGTTTTGGGACTTTTTGATAAAAGCTCTTCTCACTGGAGTTAGACATCTGCACCCAAATGTTTATGGCAGCACAATTCACAATTGCAAAGATGTGTAAACAACCCAAGTGCCTATCAATACATGAGTGGATTAATAGAATGTGGTATATGTATACCATGGAATACTACTCAACCATAAAAAGCAATGGTGAACTAGCACCTCTTATATGATCCTGGGTGGAGCTAGAGTTTGTTTTTCGAAGCAAAGTATCACAAGAATGGAAAAACAAGCACCACGTGTACTCGCCATGCTCACGTGGAAGTGCTCACATGGAAGTAATAATCATTGGGTGCCAGGCACATGGGAGGGGGTGGTGGGGATGGGTAAACTCCTAATGGGTGCAGAGTGCACTGTATGGGGGATGGGCACACTTGTAGCTCTGGCTTGGGCGATGCAAAGGCATTGCATGTAACCAAAATGTTTGTACCCCCATAATATTCTGAAATTTAAAAAAAAAAAGAAAAATAAATAAATAAATTGGGGGGGAGAAAGACATTGCTGAAAACGTCATACTGTTCCTGAAATCTACTGACAACACTCCTCCTTTCGTGAATCTCAAGATACCCCTGGGCAAGTCAGTGGAAAACCAGAGGTAAGCCAGCCGTCTTGTGAGTTTGTCCTTGGACCATGGGACATACAGCAGTGTCCTGGTAACTGTGCTTGGGGGAGGGGGCGGGGATGGGAACAACTGCTCCAGTGAGCACCTGGAGAGGGACTCAAATCAAGGGCATCAGATTTGAGGGACGATGGCATCAGAATCGGAGAGGGTCGCAGTGGTGACTAGGAGGGGAGAGGGTCTCAGCACTGATGTTGGTAAAGAGGTCAGAGGGGTCAGAGGCTGGGGCGGGCGATAATTTCCAGTTAAATGCTACGATTCTTGTGTGCTTCAGTCACACAAGGTAATTAATTAATTAAGCTATGTTACAGATGTATGTATACCAGAGGAGAGAAATAAAGAGATACATTATTATTCAGAATGTGGAAAACTCTTCTGTGTTTCTCTGCCATTCAGTGATAATGGGTTCAAAGCTATTAGCATCTTACGAAGCCTTCCGGATTGTTCTTGAAGCCAGAGCCATTCCCTGGAGAGTAAGCTGACATAGAGGTATTTAAAGGTGATGGAACTGGATGAGGGTCCAGAGGGTGTGGAGGCTGTTCCCCCAGATACCCAAGGCAAGATGGGTAAAGGAAAACATTCTTGACTTTTTTTTTGGCCAAAACTATGTGGATAATTCACACAACTCTAGTTCAGTGTCCATAGTGGGCAAGAATATAACAAATGTCTTGCATTGCTAATTTAAGAAGTCTGTTTATGTGTTTTATTAAATTTTACAGTGGTCTTATGACATCTCCTAGGAACTTGGTTTTAGCTTATTTTTAGTTTATGCACTAAACTTACTGTTATTGCTATTTTGTGTCAGTCCTATTACTGTTAGGTCTGGAGCCAAGAGAGAAACACATGAAATCTCATGTGTAGCAAAATGCTGTTTGAGCATCTGGGTGCAGATGAGTGGAGGTGGAGAGAGGGGAAAACCTTGGGTTTTATGGAAGGTTTCTCTGGGATGGGGGTAGATAGGGCAGGGGGTAGCTTCGGTCCTTATCAGGAGGGATAGGAATGCCAGAGTCGCTGCAGCTGCCTATGGTCGAAGTTAGATTTATGACTTTGCCATCTTAATCTTTATTTATTTATTTATTTATTTTTGGAGACAGAGTCTCACTCTGTTGCCTGGGCTAGAGTGCCATGGTGTCAGCTTAGCTCACAGCAACCTCAAACTCCTGGGCTCAAGCGATCCTCCTGCCTCAGCCTCCTGAGTAGCTGGGACTACAGGCATGCACCACCATGCCCGGCTGATTTTTTCTATGTATTTTTAGTTGGCCAATTAATTTCTTTCTATTTTAGTAGAGACTGGGTCTCGCTCTTGC
>CAUYRT010046509.1:0-132939 GCA_963574885.1 Lepilemur ruficaudatus | reverse complement strand
CATAGGGAAACCACAAGAACGATTCAGGAAATGAATGAAAAATTCTCCAAAGAAATTGAATTGATAAAGAAGAATCAAACAGAAATCCTGGAAATGAAGGAAATATTCGAAGAGCTCCAAAACTCCATGGAAAGTGGTAAGAACAGGATAGAACAGGCAGAGGAGAGAGTCTCAGAGCTCAAAGACTATGTCTATGCTCTCAACAAAGCAGAGGAAGAAAGGGAACACAGAAACAAGAGACAAGACCAAAGTTTACAAGAAGTATGGGATTATGTAAAAAAACAGAACCTCCAGTTGACGGGGTTACTGGAAGGGGCAGAGGAATGTTCCCAACCTAGAATTCTTTATCCGGCAAAATTAAGTTTCATCTCTGAGGGTGAAATAAGGTCCTTCTCAGACAAGCATTCTCTGATGGAATTCGCAAAGACCAGACCAGCCCTACAGGAAGTTCTTAGACTGACCTTTCACACCAAACAAGGCAATAGACACTCTTCAAAGTAAAACCTTCAAAGAGTTAAAGGCTAGAACTTGAACTCCACGATGGCACAAGGAGTTAAACAAAGCAACTGGACTTTACCCAACAATATGAATGGAAATATTCCTCAAATTTCTATCCTTTCAATTAATGTTAATGGCTTAAACTGCCTCCTCAAGAGAAATAGACTGGCAGAGTGGACAAAAATACACAAGCCTAGTATCTGCTGTATACAGGAAACACATCTAACCCACAAAGATGCTTTCTGGCTGAAGGTCAAGGGATGGAATACTATCATCCAGGCAACGGAAGTCAAAAGAAAGCAGGTGTAGCTATACTATTTGCAGACAACATAAGCTGTAAAATAACAAAAGTAAAAAAGGACAAAGAAGGCCACTTTATATTGGTGAAAGGGAAGATCCAACAAGAAGACCTAACTGTTCTTAATAATTATGCACCCAATGCAGGAGCACCTAACTACATAAAGCAAACCTTGTCAGATCTTAATAACATGTTAAACAATACTGCCATAGTAGTAGGGGACTTCAACACTCCACTGAATGATCTGGACAAATCCTCCAAACGAAAATGAGCAAAGAAGTAATGGACTTAAACAGAGCTCTTGAAAAAAAAGATCTGACAGATCTCTACAGAACATTCCACCCAAATAAAGCTGAATTCACATTCTATTCAGCAGCCCATGAAACCTTTTCCAAAATTGACCACATACTAGCTCACAAATCAGATCTCAACAAATTCAAAAACATAGAAATTATACCGTGTGTCTTCTCTGATCATAGAGGTATAAAACTAGAGTTCAATTCCAGTAGAAACTCTCACTGCTGCACAAAGTCATTGAAACTAAACAATTTATTACTGAAAAACTCTTGGGTCAAGGAGGTGATTCGGGGAAATCAAGAGTTACTTTGAACTAAATGATAATGGAGACACAAATTACCAAAACCTGTGGGACACAGCAAAAGCATACCTAAGAGGAAAACTAATAGCTATAAACGCTTACATCCAAAAATCAGAAAGCTTAGATATTGACATCCTAATGAATAAACTCAAAGAATTGGAGGAGGAAGAGCTAACCAATCCCAATGCTAATAGAAGAAAAAAATAACAAAGATCAAAGCAGAACTAAATGAAATTGAGAACAAAAGAATAATACAGAAGACCAACACCACTCTTAGAGCACATCGTCAATCAGTGGACAGTGTTCATCGCAGGGCCTTTCCCACTGCATTATTTCTCATGACGGAAGGAAGAAGGTGGATAATGAATAGGTGAGACAAAGGGATCCTTACTGTATGAAACAGCATAAGAGTCAGGCAGTTTGGAGAATCCCAGGGCCCGACTGGAAATCCATATCCTCCCATCATCTCTTAATAATGCCACATGCTTTGTCTGCCACTTCTGTCCTCATGTTCTTTGATTCTTCTCAATATTAGTTTTCTTCTTCTGAGCCTTCTTCCTGACCTCAGTGGCCTCCAAAATCTTCCCTTGCTCTCTTTCTACTCTCAGACCTTCGTGATTATAATGGAGGGGAGATGTCATGTAAGTGCCCTCAGCTTCCTCACACAGAAACAGCTTCGTGCATGTGGGGTCACACGTAGCAAGGCTGGCCCATAGTAGCCAATTTACCCATAATATTGCAGAAATTCAAGTCACCCGGGGGAAACTGTGGCAAACAGTACTGAAACAGTCCCATTCTATTTCCAGAAATAGAATACAATTTTTTAATTGGGTTATTGAAGCTTCCTAGACCTATAAACTAGTTCTGTATAATGAGTCAATCAATGTTTAATAGTATTGTAGGACCATCAGTTCAAATTCTAATCACTGGCCAGGACTTTACCACTTTTATTAAAACATTTATTGTGTTGATGTTGTCATTACCTATATACCTATACAGAATTTTAACTTCAATGTTTTTCCTTACTACATACACACAGTTTTTCTGTTCTCTTATCTCCTTCCCTCTTTTCCTTCCTTCTCCAAATGAGCCATGTGACTTTATTTTCACATTTCCCAGGAATTATGGAATTTTAAAGCTGGCCAGGCCATTAAAGACCATCCACTTTAGCTGTCTCACCATGCAAGGTCAAGTGTGTTACTGAGGCAGCTTCCAGACCCCAGAACTCCCTGTCTTGTATATTTTTTCTTATATTATGCTGCTTTCTGAGCTTTTAAGCTTTTAGCATTTTACTTATTAGGTGAAAGTATCTCTAGCAGGTGACACACATTTTAAAATTTATTATTTCTTTATTTGTTGATTCTCGATATTCTATTTTTGCCGACTGGATTGACCATTTCTGATCAATTTTGTGGCAGTGATTCATGTCTCACTGGTTCTAGGATCTGATATTTACTCTTCAGTTGAAAGTCACAATATTACACACAAATTTTTAATGATTTCTTGAGAATCATTAGGTAGAAGTTAGTTGGTTTCTGTACAAAGTCAAGCCCAGCGACAACAGGCCCCGCAGTGATCTGAGCTGGATTCTGCTCTGAGGGATTGAGGCCAAATATAGACATGCAGCTGCCCTTACTGCTCCAGGGCCCCAGGGAACTCTGCTTGCTCTGGATGTGTGTAAACTGCCTAAAAGTGACAAGCAGCTCACAAAGTCCATAGGACACAGAGCCAATTCATTGTCTCAAGGAGGCGTTAAGGGCCAATTTTACTTTATACTAATATGCACTTAGTCATTAGAAATTGTTGTGGAGTGAGACACTATGCTTTTGGTCCTAATTTGTGTCCTAATGCTGTTTTCAGTATTCTTGACCTAACCTTAGCAAAGTATGACTTTGAGTTATTTTTCCAGCATGATTGGTAGCTGGTAGAGTTTTACTAAGTCTTGTGAGTCCACATCTGTGAGCCCACTTGGGAAAGAGCTCGGGGAAGGAGAAAGACCGAAAAGAGAAGGTCAAGGCAGGAGTGAGAAGGGAGGACAATACTGTAAGATTTTTCTCTATTGCTACCAAGCAAAACAAACTTTAAAATTGCTTTGTATTTGGATTTTATGCAGCTTTTATCTAGCTAGCTAACACTAGCTTCGTTGGCAATATGCTCTAACCTCTAAGTTCTTAACGCTTTTTCCCCCTTCTTCAAGTCATGCAAGATGGATGATGGCTGGGGTGTGGACCTTTCCCATCAGTGTGCCAGAGTTACAAATAGGTCTCAGTGGAAGAGCCTCAACAACTCCACCCTTTAATATCCACTGAAGAATACAGTTAGGAATGCACGGGAGGGAGAGTGATGCTATTGTACGGAAAAATGTGGATCTGCTCTAACTTATTATTTAGAAATTAAATTATTCACAAACGTCAATATTTGACAAATGAACTGTAAGTTGCCACACACCTTACAGCTAATCATGGCATGCCAGGGTGTGGAAACAACGCCGTTGAGGATTGTTGCTTGCATTAGCTAAATGAAGCAGTCAGACTTTTTGATCCTTGGGAATACCAGAAATTTTGTCTCTCTTCTTAACAGCTATTTCTTCCATCCACTTATCCACCTGTGCATACATGCATACATACATTTACAGTCATATACATAACAATGTTTCAGTCAACAACGGACCACATATACAACTTGGTCACTTAAGATTATAATGGAGCTGGAAAATTCCTATAGCTTAGTGATATCATGGAGCAATGTGTCACTCACGTGTTTGTGGTGATGCTGTGTAAACAAATCTACTGCACTGCCAGTGGTATAAAATACAGCACATGCAATTATGTACCATACATAATACTTGATAATGATAATAAATAACTATGCTACTGATTTATGTATTTACTATACTTTTGAATCATTATTTTCGAGTATACTCCTTCTACTTATAAAATAAAACAACTGTAAAACAGCATCAGAAAGTATTCCGGAAGAAGGCATTGTTATCATAGGAGATGACAGCTCCATGCTTGTTACTGCCCTTGGAGACCTTCCAGTGGGACGAGATGTGGAGGGGGAAGATAGTGATATTGATGATCCTGACCCTGTGTAGGCCGAGGCTAATGTGTGTGTTTGTGTCTTAGTTTCTCAGAAAAAATGTTTAAAAAGTAAAATATTTTAAAAGTTTAAAAATAGAAAAAAGCTTACAGAATAAGGATATAAAAAAAGAAAATATTTGGGCCAGTTCTCCTCTGCAGGGAGAACTAGCCTCTACTCTGAGGAGTAGATTGTTTATACTTTCTAAATAAAATTTGCTTTCACTTAAAAAAAAATTTCTGTACAGCTCTACCATGTGTTTGTGTTTTAAGCTAAGTGTTATCACTAAAGAGTCAAAAAGTTAAAAACTGTATAAAGTAAAACGGTTACAGTAAGTTAAGGTTAATTTATTTTTAGAGAAAGAAAATATCTTTAATAAGTTTAGTGTAGCCTAAGTACACAGTGTTTGTAAAGTGGTGTACAGTAATGTCCTAGGCCTTAACATTCACTCACCACTCACTGACTCACCTAGAGCAACTTCTAGCCCTGCAAGCTCCGTTCATGGTGTACCATGTTTTATCTTTTATACCATACTTTTACCGTACCTTTGCTATGTTAGATATGTTTAGATGTGTAAATACTTACCACTGTATTACAGTTGCCTCCAGAATTCAGTACAGTAACATGCTGTACAGGTTTATAGCCTAGAAGCAATGGTCTATACCAGTGGTCCCCAACCTTTTTAGAACCAGGGACCGGTTTCATGGAAGACAATTTTTCCACATGACGGGCGTTGCGGGGAAGCAGAGCTCAGGAGGTGATGCAAGCCATGGGAAATGGCTGTAAATATGCGCTTGCTAGCTTGATGCTCACCTCCTGCTCTGTGCCCTCCCCACTCCCCCCACCCCCATTTCTGGGGTGGGTAGAGTGCAGGGGTGGCAGAGTTCTGCAGCCGGGTCCCTAACAGGCCACAGACCTGTGGACTTGCACTGGTCCACAGCCTGAGGTTTGGGGACCACAGGTTTATACCATATAGCCTAGGTGTGGAATAGGCTATACCATCGAGGTTTATATGAGTACACTCTATGATGTTCACACAATGATAAAATCACCTAATTATGTATCTCTCTGAACATATCCCTGTTGTTAAGTGACATATGTCTGTATATATTGTTGCTCCAAACGTATAAATTAATGGCCCACTGAAATAAGAAGTATAACAATTTTCTGCCATGACCCAAAGAATAAAGAAACCAACAATAATTATTCCTAGATGCATCATTGTAAATGTCTGTGGCAGATTAAAGATGTTCACAAATTTTTTGACACTCCTCTCAGCAAGAAGTATAGTCTATTATCCTGCTCTTCAATCTGGGCTGACTTGTATCTGCTTTGACCAATAATGTATAGCAAAAGACATGCTATGCCAGTCCTAGGCCAGGCCTTTAAGTGGACTGGTAGCTTCTGCCTTGGTTTCTTGCATATCAGTGCCTATGTAGGAAGGTAGAATACACCAAAACCACTGTGCTGTGAGAAGTTCAAGGCACACAGAGAGCCCCTGAAGGAAGAGATGCTCTATATAGAGAGAGGCCGAGTAGTGTTGAGTTATTTGCTATGTGAATGAAGAAGCCATCTGGGAGATGGTCCTCCAGTTCCACCTGCCCCAACCGACACTACATGGGTCAGAGTGGAACTGCCCAACTGAACTCTCTTGGAATTCCTGACCCTCAAAATGACAAGCAAAATAAAATGGTTATTTTTACACCATTAAAACAATAGAGAGCCAGAATAATGTCCATGGCTGGGAATTTTAAAGAGATGCAGATTATCGTGTTGTAAGCAGACAAAGCCATTTATGTAAGGAGATTACCAGTAAAAATGTGGGCAAATTTACTTGAGCTGGAGCTCAGATAGCCTGTGTAGATGATGAGGTTGCTATTAAGATTTAAAAACAGAGGAATAGTTAAATTGAACCATGGAAGGAGAAAGAAAAACTCAGAAACTTCTCTTTGAAGATGTAGGAGAAATGTTGGGGAGAAAATATTCAGGGGAGGTTTTTCTGAGTGGAGCCCAGCATGTACCCAAGGAAGTATGGGGCTGTCCTTCTTCGATTCCATGACTCGTTAAATTGCCATCTGTGTTTGACTACAGCTTCTTTTTAGCTATTACCACTTTGCTGGGAGGAAGAGGGCACTAAAGAGTAAAGAAAGCCACTCTCACCTTGCATGGATTTGTGCCCTCATGCTGCCACCTGTAACCCTGGATGGATTTGCTTTGCTATCTCTCACCCTAGCAGCACCTCAAATATTGGCTCTAAGCCCTTTCATCTCATTGCTTCTTTTCCCACCTACCACCCTAATGTAAAATAATTTCAAGTGTTCTAAATTTTAACGTATTAAATATTTAACATTTTTCCTGATTTGCATGAGCAAGAAAACATGAATTGAATACAAAGTGTGTTTATTATATGTTGCAACTTTTTGGAAGGACTGTATGCACAGAGTACTGACTATATGAACAGCTAGAAGGGTTAGCCACTGCAGTTTTTGCTAAAATGTATATTCTGAAAGACCTGAAAAGTTGGACTTAATAGTATGAAATATCAGATCAAGCAATATAAAAATTTATAGGAATATATACGAAGGTGGTACTTTGGTTCAACAAACCAATTGCTCTCCTTCTGCATGGCACAAATGTGGTTCTGGAATAATCTGAGTCTGTGGTATGAGGTAACCTCCAACACCACTTCACAGTGATCTTGGGCCCCATGCAAGAGCAGAACGTTAAGAAGAAGGAAGCACAAATCCCCTTTCACTCTTCGCTGAATAGACCACACCTGGAGTAATATGTCCAGTGTCGGGCTGCATATTAAGAGGACATTATCACACTTTATCCAGTGCTACACAAGATGCTAAAGGAATTTGAAGTCATGTCATGTGAGAATCTTCTGAGAGAATTGGGACTATTTGGCTGGGACGTGAGAAAATGGAGTAGATTAATTCTGAGGGGGCATTGAAGCCATGGGTAGCTAGAGGAAGAGGGGGTAGTGGTCAAGTGAAAGGTTTTTTCTTTTTTCCCCCCCAAGATTTGGAGGATCCAGTCAAGGAGCTTTGCAAAGTATGAATTTCTGGCCTCTGAAGGTTTCAAGCAGCAGTTAGAGATTATCCTAGAATTTTAGATATTAGAAAAAGAATCAGACCAGATAATTTCTGAGGTTCCTAAGAATCACATCAACAGCAAGGATTTATTTTGTTGTCTTAAAATGAATTCAAGTTAAGGTGTTAATAATGAAATGTGATTTTTCCCAAGAAAAATTTTCTTTTAATAGAGTGCTCTAAGTTGATTATTTCACTAATATGCCCACAGTCTGCTCCCAGAGCAAATACTGCTGTGTAATCAATCCCAGTGCCCTTTGTGGCTGAACTCGGACCACACCTCGGAAACAAACAATGTTCTGGGCACCCAGTATCATGAGTCAGGCTGGCATAGCAGCATGAAATCTGTTATCCCTGCAAAGCAAAGGAAGGAATGTCTAATACAGGAGAGCCTCATTAGCTGAAGATAACTTGTCTTGGAAAAAACCTCACTTTAAATGAATCACTTAAACAGGATCTAACAATTCATAGCAAATAGAAAAAAAAGGGGGGAGAGATGAATGGAGCATTGTCTTTAAGAAATGAAACTAAACATTCACTTACTAATTTTATTCCACAAATGTTTATTGGGTAGCTACCATGATAAACACTGTTTTTTTCCCGGGGATACCATAGCGAATAAGACCCCAAAGTCTTTGTTCTCAGAAAGCTTACATTATAGTAGAGGGGGGAAATTATAAAACAAATAGACACATAAAAATTGTATATAAGGTAGTGGCAGGTCCTATGAAGAAAATAAAACAGAGTAGAGTGATAGGAGAAACGAATTTAAGGAGGGTGATCGGGGAGGTCTCCCAAGGAAGCACATTTGAGCATTTTGGGGGTGGTATTCCCACCAACAGGAATAGCAAGTGCAAAGATCCGAGGGCAGGATCAGGTTCATCTGTTATAATAACAACAGGGAGGCCAGTGTGGTTGGAGGTAAGTTCAGTTGTCTCCAGAGGCAGAGCACAAAGGACCTGATAGGTCATGGTAAGCAGTAAAGAAATTATAAAAATATTCTTATTTTATATTCTGGATGTAATTGACATAGTAAGATAATTCTTAGAAACAATAAAGACTATATCTTTCTCATTAAGAGGTTATATACAATTTTTCTAAAAAATCTTAATAGCTTAAAACGATGACCTTCACCTCCCATTTGACACTCTCTGTATTATTATAAAAAGGTAATATTTATAAAATTAAGGGCTTCATAAATTTTTCCAAGGGCCACTCTTTTTTTTTTTTTTTTTTTTTTTTTTTTTTTTTTTTTTGAGACAGAGTCTCACTCTGTCACCCTGGCTGGAGTATAGTGGCATCATCATAGCTCATTACAACCTCAAACTCTTGGGCTCAAGAGATCCTCCTGCCTCAGCCTCCCGAGTAGATGGGACTACATGCGTGCAACACTGCTTCCAGCTAATTTTTTCTGTTTTTAGTAGAGATGGGTCTCGCTCTTGCTCAGGCTGGGCCCAAGTGGAACTCCTGGGCTCAAGTGATCCTCCCACCTCAGCCTCCCAGAATGCTAGGCTTACAGGCTTGAGCCACTGCACCTGGCCAAAGGGCCACTCTTAATCCTTTGATAGTTGCTTCATTTCCTTTGGAAATGACATGTCACCATCCTTGCCAATGTTTTATTCTTTGGTTGTTACTGCCAAAGCTTCACGTGTCACCAGTTTTGAATGTGATTTAAGCTGTTCTGCAATATCACTTCCATTGACTTCATGAAATCCTGACTCTTGCAAAAATTAAAATTTCACTTAGCAATCAGTTTACATTGTATCTTCATTTTATTGTTGGAGGAATCAGAGAGAGATTGCCAGACAAAGGTGGACTTGATGCACACTAGCATTAATTGGGGAGGATGTTAGAATGGAGACCAATATCATTAACAGTCTGACAATAGCATATATTTTTGGCATCATGACTTTGCTTCCCTGGGCACATTGGAATCTTCGGGAGCTCAGATATTGATCACTCAGGTAATCAGAACTCTCTTTTTATGGCATCATTTATTGGGGTTGGGGAAGAAAAGGATTAAAGGAGAGGGAATCAGGGAGTGTTATTTTTTTATTTTTTTATCAAAATTATCTTTTCAAGCAGTAGTCTTCTCTTTCACAAGGAAGCCTGGTCATTCTCAAGGGTACTGGCAGGAAGCTACGAGTCACTGTGTCCAGGCCAGTAGAGCAGGCCTCTGTTGACTTCCTGGCATTGTAAAGATTCTGGCTTCTTGCCCTAGTGTCTTGCCGAAAGTGATTTCTCAGAATTGTCTGTTCCTCTAGGGATGTGCAAGTATTTTAAATTGGAGAGTTGCAAAGTGAGCACAAAGCCATTCTGGATAAAGCCAATTTTATCCAAAGCAGCCCATCCATATTTAGTAAAGTTTTCAATTTTATTGTTCTTTAAAAAAAAGATGATAAGCAATCAACACTGTGCCATCATAGGAAGTAGAAAGAAAATATCATCTGTAAGCACAGCAGTGTTGGTCATCCTGTTCTAAACTATGTTTATATATTCTTATTTATTATAATAATAATGAAAATGATAATAGCTAGAATTTATTTACCCTTTTTTTTTTTGGTTTGTTTGCCAGGCATATCATTTAGTTTCCCTAAGAATTCATGAGATAGGTCATTATTATCTCCATTTCACAGATGCAAAAATTGAGGCATTGAGTGGTTGTCCAGGTTTAAACTACTAGTAAGTAGTGGGTCTTGACCGCTGGCAACTCTGGAAATTTCTTTCTTGACCACTACACTGTTGTTTTATATTTTGCATATAGCCAATTCAACACAGTAGAATTAAAAATTTTCCAATTATAATAAAGAAACTATTGATATTAAGTCTGAAATTCAGATGTTGGTTTTAAGAACATGGATAGAAAAAGTAAAACATTAAAACTTTTAACATATAAGTAAATTAATCATATTCAAATTTAGCATCTTCATTTTCCCCTTATTTTACTTATATTGTTTAAAATAGGATTGTACATACAATATATACATTATATATTAATATATATGCATACATATGTATATTTATACTAAAAACTTGATGACAGGAACTGTGTCTGTCTTGATCATAACTATGGGACAGTGATAAGCATGTAGAATCATTTGTTTATTTTATTCATTTGTTCATTAAATAACTATACCAGTTAATCCCTTTGCATTTTTTTCCTGACATATTCAGGAGCTCCTTTCCCAAAATTTCTAGTTACACATGATGTTAATTAATGATATATTTAACACAAAATTATTTTGATATTCAATGAGTTTGAGGAACACTGGTTAAAAACAGATGAAATACTTTGCTGCCTAATGTGTGTTATAAATTTATAATATGCCTCCTATTAAAAAACTTATTTTTAACCATGTCACTTTTAAAAATTTTCCTGGGCCATCTGGAGACTAGCATTTCACTGCCACTTGGGATACACTGGTCTAGAATTTACTTCTTTATAAACTCCAATTTTAATTTTTTTGCTCCTCTTTTTGAACTATCCTTGAATTACTGTTACGTCAAGCTGAAAGTTTCCAAAATAACAGTATGTTGTAAGATATTCATCAGTATTGTCCTATTCCAAGTTGCATAGTATAAAACATTTTAAAAAGCCACTTACAAAGACAATTTCTAAACCTGATTTAAGATGAAAACAAATGTTATAAGAATTAGTTGAGAAGTAAAAATTAAAATGGTTGATTTTCTTTTATACTGTTAAATAACAATTTTTTTTCCTGGGATGTTTTTGGTGTTTACCCACAATCAACCAATTGTTTTCATTGTATATGAGTATTACCTAAAACTTAATTTTAGTCCTTACTATTCATGAGTTGCTGAGAATTATTTCTTTTCTTTGGACATTAATGAATATTGCATTTATTGAGTACATTTGTTATTTCATTTTATTTTCAAAGAGCCCACATTATTTCATATACTTGTCCAAGTCCTGTTTCAAAGTTAAAAGCATTACACTTTTCAATTCCAAATGAATCACTGGGAACATTCATATGAGAAAAGTATGATCTTTTTTGACACTGGAACATCTGGAATCAGCACCGTATCCAGTGAGTACCGGGGTTTCTAGAAACTGACAATTTTTAAATCTATGAAACCAAGAAGGCTGAATATAGACTTACCTTTATCCGTCTCAGTAAACAAAGAACAGATCTCAATTTGAGATGGTTAAATAATGAATATAGTGAAATCAGCCTTGCCCGTCACTCCTGAGTCTAATTCATACAAGATAAGAGGTAGCATAGGAACATATATGTACCATATAGTTAAACATTCAAAGTACTATTTCTGAACTTATTTTGGTCCATAGAATTCAAGTTGAAGACCATATTGAGTTTTCATTCGGCTTACTGAAAAAATGTTTGGAGAGAGAAAAGTAAAATTGCAAAGAACCTAAATGAAATCTGCTTTTCTAAGAAAACTCAAGTTTGATTTTCAAAGTATAGCTCAGTTTTGATTTTTCAAAGTTAAAAAAATAATTCTCATACAAGTATAGGCAGGCATCAGAGATCTATCCACTTATTAAACTGAGGAAAACTGTAAGATGCTGAAGTGGGTTCCAAGAGCATTTTGAGGATCTGAGTATTTACAGGCATTTAGAAAGAATGTTAGTTTGGTTAGATGCAAAACTGGTTCATTTCCTACAGTGTAATAAAACCATAAATACTGCGATTATGTTTTCCTCTGGATAGATTGGATAAAATGTACAAGTTAACATGTAACTTCACTGTGGCTGGGATCTAATCAACAGTGAGTTGCAAAGTCAAACACAAGTATCCTCTCCTAGAGAGCTAACTAACCCTTGGGTGACCTGTTAATCAATATATCAGTGTAACACTGAAAGGTAATTCTCCTCCCCCTTATTTCCAAGTTTTGATGATTTTTCTAATTATCTGAAAATTTAAAAACTGAGTGTTTTTGTTATAAGTTAATTCATTGGCTTATATAGTTTGGACTAAAAATCACCATCCCAGCTGCTTCTGGGAGTAGGAATAAGGAGGGAATGGAGATCTTATTTCAAAATTCAGATAAACAGCTTTCGTAGACGACTGTTCATCCCATATCCAGGTCAACATGGCAGGAGAGATGAACAACAGAAAGAGGGCAGGACAACTATCCCCAGAGGAATGAAGCAAGTGGGAGCTGACAGTCTTTCCTCGCCCCAGCAGGGTTGCCTTTATTCCAAGGACAGCGTTCCCGGATTCCGTCTCTCCATCATCCCTTGCAGAGGTGCTGGGGAGCCTAGCTCGGGCGGGCTGCTCTGCTCCGGCGCAGCAAGCCCCACCCCTTGCACGGTGTGCTAATCACCAGCTAACGGCTGGAATACATTCTCCACTCGCCCTGCGTGGGCTCATTCACAGCTCTGTCGTCCGGGGCTGGGCGCTTCCTCTTTGGGACTGAAATAACAGAGCGCAGACAGATCGGGTGTGATGCAGCGAGCCCTCCTTTAGAGAGGCTCTTCTTCCTAGGCAATAAAAAAACAGCACACAATAAAAATAAAACACAAAACACCAGCAATGTCCCCCTCCCCCTTCTCCTTCCCTCTTTTTTTTCCTGAACGGTGGATGAACCTCTCCGAGTCTCCCTCCCTGGGGGTTGGTGGAGGGGGTGAGGCAGAGCTCAGTGGAACTGGCAGGAGATGTCTGCAAGAAAGCAAGTCTCCCGGGTATCTCAGCACTTCGGCAGAAACAGTGGGCTTTCTTACGGCCGGCCCCGGGGGTGGCTGGCACAACACGCCCAGGATTAATCGCGGCTGGCGAGGCTGGGGTCGCGCGGTAACTCTCCAGGTGCTCGGTGCTGGATCCCGGGGTCCCGGCCCCGCCGCCGCGCCCCGCCCCGCTCTGTCCCCGCAGCCTCGCGGGCTGCCGGGCTTTGTGGTTCGCCCGTGCGGCTGGGCCCCTGCTGGGGGTGTCGTTACGAGCATGTGCAGACAGCAGCCCAAGGTAGAGCGAGCGTGCCGGGCGAGCCCTGAGACTTGCCTTGCAATGCCATGTTTGTGTGTGTGCTCTAACTCCCGGAGAGCAGTCAGGGAGACGGCTCCCCGGCCGGGCTTGGCTGATGTTTTCTTGTTTCTGTTTCAGCCTTCAGGATAATTCCTTCAGCAGCACCGCTGTAACAGAGTAAGTGATTCTCGCTGTTAAAATTAGACTTGCATGCCTTTCTCTGGAAGCAACTATCGTGAAGGTATCCTCTACCGTCCCCAGCCGCTGTTCATGTGAGATGCATTGTCTCCTGTAATCCGGGGCTGTGAAGACCGCGGGGAGACGTACTGACTGCTGGGGCCCAGAAATCTTTACAGGTTGCAATCAACATTTTAGCAGATGCAGGAGAGATATTAAAACAAGCTCATTGCTTGTGGGAGCTCAATGCTCTACGATATGTGTTCTGGGAGCTCAGATCTTTAAAAAAAATCTATTTGACGTGTCAGAAAGAAAGCTTTGTTGTATTTTGCCAACATTGGCGTCAGTTTTCATGGAGTGCACGCTATACACATTTACCGCAATAGGAGATGGATATGAAATGACTTGAGTTGAATTCCAGCATGTGATAAATAGCCTAAACTTGTCTTTGCTCTCTCCTGTCTACAGATTTTTAAGACACACGGAGTAAACTTTTCTTGCATGCCTTTTGTCATTTTTAGCCTCTGACCTGAAAGATCTCTCTATAGGAGGAATGGGTCACCCGGTCCTATGGTTAAAGCTGTTGATTAAGGCGACTAACACTATTTAAACATGGAATGGAGTGTGATGTTTCATTCAAGGCCAGCAGACAACATTTTTTTACTAGATATTTGGAGTTCATAGTTTTAATTATCTTTTCCTTAATGTTTTCTAATATTATATTATACATATATGTTAAAATTAATAGGTAGTATATTTTTCTAATACTATATGTAATTTACATAGAATTTTATATATGTGTGAATTATATATCCTTCATCTAGCATTCTTCCTCTAGGCTAATTCATGATGTTTACTCCTGGGACTTTTTGTAGAAGTCACTCTGAACAGCTTTTCAGGAAAAAGCCATGTGAAAAGTTGTAGACTCAACTATATTTAAAAAAATGTTACCAGTTTGATATAGAAAGCCCAACTAACTTAGGAGCTGTTTGCTAAAGTTCTCTAAAAAAACAAATAAATGTAGAAATAGGTATCATTTGAGTTTCAAGTCCCACCACTGTCACAGTGACGTGATGATGGAGAGGTAATATTCCACAGTGCTTCCTGGCTCTCTTTTTTCCCCGTATTTTTTTTTTTTGTTTGTTTCTCTGTGTTTGATGTACTGCTCTCTCAGTGTCCAGTTTTGGAGTCACTTAAAACAAACAAATAAACAAAAAAATAAAACAAGGTTGACTTTAGAAGATGCAATATAAAGACTCATTTGGACCTGCATCCTGTTTATGAGATTGCTTGGTAAGCTGTGCTGCAAAATTGCTTTTTTAAAAGCCTCAGAAAAGAGGAGAGGTGTGCCAAAGTGTGCATCTGCAGGCCGGAGATAAGGCCCGGACTTCCTGGTCAAGGTGCACAGGTACTGCTCTCCTCCCTTTACTGTGCCTACAAGCACCAAGTGCTCCCTGGCCCTGATTCTCAGGAGCCCAGTGTGGCCGAATCTCCAGAGTTAGTCACAGACATAGCAGGTTCAAAATGGAGACAGTTCCAGATTTCACATGGACATTTTTTGTCCTTAAGGTTTTATGGTTAAATGCTTGGGAGAGTCTGGTGCCTTGTTTTTGGATACTCCCCAAGGAGTTCTGATTGCGTAAGATCATGTTGTTACTTTCAGAGATGTGACAGTGATTTATTTTAAAAGGCAGTGAGTGATAATCGGGATGCCATCTGGCTAATATAAAAACCTAAGGAGCTCATTGAAAACACATCAAAAGCTTCATAGGTGTAACACGGCTCAGAATGGAATCAATTAAAACTAGTCACTGTCCAACATAACATTTTCCCCTCCCCTCAGTAATATGAACCTTGTTTCTTGGTTCTCTAGACACAACCCCATACGCAGCAGGACCAGGGTGCGCCATCCTGAGACACAGACATAGCAGGTGCTCAGTAAATGTTTGGGTGTGGTCTTGGCCTACGCAGAGGAAGGACTTTTTTCTCTTATGTGTTTTGGCACCAAGAAAGTTCCTCTTCCTCCTGTCCCCAGCCCATTTTCCTTAGTGCTTGAAATTCCACCTAGAGATGATTTCTTTTGGATTAAGGCTTTTCGTAGTGACCCTCATTAAGACGGAAATTAAAAGTTTGTGCCCCAGGAGTTGGATTTAAGTTGTAATTGATACTTTAATGTCAATTATTTTCTCTAACCTATTTTCTAACTCGCCAAAGTTCTTCTTACCCAGCTGGGGGTCTCATAAAAGTCAAAGGTAAAGGAAATTGGGAGGGATTGAAGGACAGGTTTTATTCTCTTCTTGATTTTTCTCAGGCTTGGCGCTGTCTGTGCAGCTCTTGATCAATTCAATTCCTTTTTCTACCCCATTTTTTTCAACATCAGAACGGCCTTGGCTTTTTCTTCTATATCTGCAGCACCTTTTTACGTATTATTTTTCCGTGGTCATTTCCTATCTTGCCCTGGCTAACTTGCTGTTTGAAATCAAGCCTGGCCTTCAATAATTCTGACTAGTTATCATTCAAAGCAGTGGTTCTCAAAAGATCAGTATCAACTGGGGAAAGGGACTGGAGTTTGTGAAAAATAGTCTCCCCAGATTTATCTCAAATTGGGAACCCAGAATAAGTGATTGTGTTGAAGTTAGCCCACTGCTGATCTGGGATTTGTAAAAACCTTTAGGTCGATGTTGAACTTTTTAGGAGCATAGTAGTGATGTGGGTGAGAAATCTGCTTTAAAAATCCACATTCCTGGGCCTTGCCCTCAGAGAGTTGATGTAGAGGGCCTGGGGTCAGGGTGGGGTTGGGGTCTGCCATTTTCGCCAGGTAATCCAGGTAGTGCTAATGCAGGAAGCTCTCGGTCACACTTTGAGAGACCCCACAGGTGGCTATACCTCTGCAGTTTTGCCTCCAGGGAACTTGATACTATAGGGTGAAAGGGAATATCTTTCTGGCACAACTACATTTTATCTAACAGCCAATTTGAGCCCTCTCTTCTTATTTAGTTGGAAAAGAAAACTTCACATGGGCGCTTCTTTCACTACCATTATTCTAAGGAATGCCCTGCTCCCTCTCCGAGAGCTCCTGGGAATATAGACTGAAGAGGTTATTTGGTTCCTGCCTTTTGAGCTTAGTGTAGTGGAGCAGAAACAATCCAGGCTTCACCGCTTTAGGCCTCAGAATCCTGGGCCACAATTTAGCCTCTAAGTGAAGGCAACTCCTACCTCACAGCACTGTCAGGCTTAGATAAGATAATGTGAAAGAGCAGGTGAGCTATGAAGTATCACACAAATTTTTCTCTTTGGTGGTTGATTGAGGGAGCAAAAGAAAAATAGAGAAAAAAGTAACAACCCTGAGCATTTCACAAAGAAATGATTGCAAAGTCAAACTATCCACATACTGTCCGGGCCACCACAAATTAAGGACTCTAGGATGTGGAATCTAGTTGATGAGAACTACCAAGGAACTCATTTAATAGAGGTGTCATTCACATTTTTTTTAGTATGAACAACCATAAGAAAAACATTCTGCATTGCAATCCAGAACACATACATACATGTAATTTAAATAAGTTCCATGAAACAATTAATGCTTACCATGCTGACATGTTCTGCTCTGTCTCCAACAACAATAACAACAACAAAATGCTGGTAGCTGCTATCTAATTTCAAGACCCACTAATTGGTCATAGTAGATAGTTTGAAAATCATTGCACTAGAAGATGCCCAGTTTTCAACATCTAAAAGGGAGATCATTAAAGGGATTGGTCTTTAAACTCCTGTATAAGGCTATAATGTAGGAAGAGAATGCTATGCCTCAGATCAGCTGGCCGTTTGGTCTGAGTTGATTTTCTTCCAGGAGTGTGGATATCTGGGTATGGATTCCCACTGTGGAATGCAGTTTCATAGTTGGGTCAGTATTGTACATTTGCATGGGGTCCCTGGGCAAGAGCAGAGAGGAGATGTTAATTGAGTAGAAGTTGATGGGTCTTTATCAAAGTAAATGAAAACTCAAATGCAATTGTATATGAATTGTGTATGTGTGTCATATAAGCTGGTAGGTAGATCTATTTCAATTGCTGTACCTGTGAGCTTGAAATTGTGTTCCCTTGAGTGGCAACCAGAGTTGTTCAGTAGGCATTAAAATTGGATCGACTAATTAGGTCCAGCCTCATAGTTCAGAAAGCATCTGCAACTTTGTATGTTCTGGTGCCAAGTTTCCATTTTTAACTGATTGTCCTTTGATGAGAAAGATTAATAAATCAAATGAGGGAGAAAAATAAGTTCTTGCCAAATCCACAAACAATAGGTATTGTTGAGCCCTGGTTCTTTGGAAACAACAATTCTAGATTTCTGTTCTTCATTGATTTTTCTAGTTGGTTATTGGAAAACATTCACATTACAAAGCCCAGATGATTAGGTGAATGCCGCTAATGGAGGAGAACAAAGCAATACTTGTGAATTTAATTGTTGTTTTTCATGAGATGGACAGAGTGGGGTATTGGCAAGAAAGCAAGGAAATTTTGTTCACTCTGTTTAAAGAAGCATTTTGTTAAGTCACCTGATTATTTTTTAATTGCCAGAGGGAATAAAATATTTCAGCAGGTAGAGAGGGTTTGTCTGGCCTTTGTTTAATTCACTCCAAAACCATAATTTAAAAAGAGATTGTAAGGGAAGAGGACTGGAGATTTCCTCAATTTGTTCCATAGGTTAATTATACACCATTGCCAGTAAAGAATATTTAAAAATTTTAAATTACTTCATATAGTATAAATATTGTATTATGGTTATATTTAAGTATACAGGTATTTATTTTGCTTATTTATTTTTGTCTACTCATTACATTGTGAATTTCTCAGAGCAGGGTCCAGATCTTTTTCAAATTTTGTGTCCTTTAGAAGCAGTGCTACTCAAAGTGTGAGCCTCCAAATTGTAACTTGTCTGAGATCAGAAAGAACAGAAGTAGGTAGCAAACACTTAATAACTTTAATAGGAATTTGGCAATGCTGTGACATTTTTACCAAAGTATTGGTCCACAGTGGATTGGAAATAAAAAAATAAACTAGTAGGTCCAGGACCCCCAGAGAGTGTGACAAGCACAGCTCCAACACCTAATGCAGTATGCAGTGCCTGGATGCAATAAATGCTCAATAAATGCTTGTTAAATTATTTCAGGGACCAGACCTGCTGACAGAACAGAGTTAATATTTCAATTCAAATATTTTTTGAATGTTTACATCGGTTTACTGTTATACTATGGCAGTGTATCTAGAAAAATAAATTATAGTTATTTCTACTCATGGAATTACTAACTAATCAAAAGATATCAGAGGTGCAAAGGATTACATAGTAGCGTGAGATAAGATATAGTTGGTTACCAAAGCCTCAGAATGAAGAGTAAACATTATGCATTAAGGTTAAAGTAAGAACAAGGCACGTGGATGGACTTGGTTGGGAAGGGTCGTGGAGCTGGAGGGACCTGACTTGGGCAGTGAAGGATGAGTAGGAGTTGAAGATGGCATGGGGCAGGGTGGGAATAGCTGAGAACAGGAACAAAGGCTCCCTCCTACACTAGAGTGAGAGAATGGTCCTACTCCAGATCTTCCTAGGCAGCAATGGAGATTTTTCAATATGGAAGAGCCAAGAATTTTTCATAAGGCTGATCAAGAAGTTCTGTGAAAAGGAACCCCTTCCTTTCAACAAGATCAAGAAAGTCCAAATAGGAGCTGGTGGGTTTGGGACTGCCCAAAGTGGAGAAAATGCAAAGAGGCATGTAGTAGAATCTCCAAAAACAATTCACCAATCTTGGCGCCCAATGTCCCCTCGAGCGCTGTGAACACTTAGGTCCTTGCTAAGATCTTGTTAGCTTAGGTGATACAGAGCAGTGGCAGCAAAAAAGAGAGTCCCATCTGGTTCTGAGTCTTTAAGCTCATGTGACATGATATAAAGACATTGGTATCATTACCTGGTAGACATGTTGCAAATCAGAGTTGGTTTGGGAAAGAGTAGTGAGGATTGTTCCTCTTTTTCAGTTTGCTGTGCTAATCTTCAGGCAATTCTAGATTATTGCTGCTACTGCTATAGCAGAGAGTTGGATCTGATGTGATTTTTGTTCCCTCTCTCCAGGTGTGACGAAGACACTGTCTCTCTACATGAAGACCAGATTGATTGCTCCAGTCTCAGGTTTGAACCACCATTGTTCAGTTCATGTTTGTGAGAGACAGAAACCACTGGGGTCTGGTGCCTCTCCTTTGAATTCTAGTTATTTGTTCTCATGTCTCATCTCTTCTACTAGGTTTTCAGCTCTTGAAGGAAGTGTTGTCTTGTTCACTTTTGGATACCCTCCTTAGCACCCAGGGCAGTTCCTTATATATGGGGGATGCTCAATAAATGCCTGTTGAATTGAACATTGATTAGCCTATTTCGGTATTCCCATAATGCCCCGTAAGGAAGAGGTTCTAGATTATTCACCATACATGTTATTGAGTGTCTGTAGTATGGTCTTGGCCATCAAGGGCTCATGGTACAGTGGCAAAACCTTCGCAGTTAACCAATTCTTCCATCCACATTTACTTTGTTCCAAGCACTTTGCATCTACATTTTATTATTTAATCTAAACAGCTGAAAGGAAGCTGCTATTTCCCTCCTCATCCTATAGATGGAGAGACTGAGGCTGAGAGGGATTTTAGCTCATCCAAGGTAACATAGCTGAGTGAACACAATGAGGCAGAATCTGGACCCAGCTCTGAATCTGGACCCAGCTCTGTCTGACTCTAAAGTCCACTTATTGGAGAAAGAACATATTTTGAAGGCCTATTTTGTGTGCCAGAAACCAGTCAAGATTTGGGACAGAAGAGACAAGCCAATTCCTGCTCCTAGGAATTCAGTCTGCTGGAGGAGATAGGCAAGCATATAGATGATGACAACCGTGCATTAAGTGCTATTGTACTAGAGCTAAGCAGAGGATTCACTTAGAAGGACCAAATAGCTCGCAAAGCTTTCTGGGATGGATTCCTGAAGAAAATGACACGTGGCACATGACTTTTTAATTTTTTTCGGGGTGGTGAGCAGATGGGATCTAAGGCTAAGAGAAAGATGATGCCATCAAACACAGAGAGCAGCTTACAGGGAAGCCAACAGAAGGTCGAGAGAGTAGTTTGAGTTGAAGGAACAGTAAGCAGTTGAGGGTGGTAGGAACTCTGAGAAAGGGTGCAGTGAGCAGGTCAGAGGAGAAAAAATGAATCTCTAGATATAAACAAAGACTAGATTTCACAGGGTTTGTGTGTCTTGCTAACAAGTTTGGAATTTATCTTGGAGGTACTAGGGTAAATAAAAAGACCCCTCAGTTTTTTTCTTTGCAAATTACTACTCTAAGGCCCTGCCTGAGAGTAACAATGGGCTTTCATTTATTGGGTTGTGGCCTGGAGCCAGTTTTCTATGGAGGACATTTCACAGAGACTGTGTTTCTATGCAAGGCAGATATTTACATCCATTTTATGAATAAGGATCGTAGAGGTAAAGTGATGTGGCCCAGGCTACACAGCCAACACATGGGAAGACCTTTCAGACTCTGGCTGCTTTCAGGACACCATGCTCATTCTCAGTTGCTATTTATTCCAATAAATAGTGGCATAAATTACATAACCTGTACTTTTCAGTTTTGAGGATCCTGAGGAACCAATAATATGTTAGAAAATGTATTTCTAAAGATGACTTTTTTAATCAGGTTCTACGTTTGTGCGATGGGACGAAGGTGCTATTTGCCCTGTCCTCCCACTCCCTGCCTTCCAAGTCAAGGAGGTGAACAAGACAGATTTATAAATTTTAGGTGACTTGAAAATACGATATAAAAACCAAAAGTTCACTTATTATTTGGGGAATAACGAGTCTATCAAAAGAGTCATTTCAGATTTGAAAAACTACTTTTTCTTTTTACCCCTTATTCTTGAGTGTTCTGGAATCCTACTCGAACAAGCATTTAGGTAGCTGTAAGGGCATCTGTTCTTTCTTTTGTTTCTCACACAGGAACATAGACTGGATGGGTTTTTAGTGAAAGAAATGCACTTCAGATGAATTAGTGTAGTTTCTAATTCATGGTTTACTATTAATTCCAAAACCAGTAGTGACTTTGAAAAAAATTTTTTTAATTGTAAATGATCTTTAGGGAAGAATATCCAGTGGTGTTATCAGCATTGATTTTTATTTTTCTTTTTTCAGTTACTAACATTGAAGAATTATTTAACTTGTTGACTTCTCCTTTACCAGACAGCACTAAGTTTGTCCTGGACATACATTTAACTGTTTCACAGGGTTTTATTTTCAAACCTTGCCCAAATGTACCCTGGTCATGCTCCAGATCACCTATCCCAATGTTTTGGTCTTTTCCCAGAGACTAACTGAAGCTCATCTTCCCCTGATGTCAGCTTAGTGAGTTTAATCTCGCTTTACTTATGAAAGGGTGTCTTAAGTGGTGGGCATAGAAATCCCTCCTTGGCTAGTCTTGCCTCTTGGCTTTATGTGTCCTTGAGCAGCAAGGAATTGCTTCCCAGCTGACCTTGAAAAAGCTCTTTTATGGGTGCTCTTGGTAAGGGAGTATAAGGGGGAGTGGCCACTTCCCAAAAATTGCATGACTGAGTGCTAATGATTGCCGATGGTTGAGGTTGATGATGTTGATCATATAAAGAGAAGGCTTCACTGGGTTATGTGCATGGCATTTGCTTGATGCTTAGCAAAATGAAAAAATAAAATGTGTGTAAATTTAAGTGGGACAAATGGCTTCAGAGAAGAAAGAGTGTTATGATGTCAGTATTTTTGAGAAAATTGAAACTGTAGAGGGGTGGGTATATTGTCTGGTTGTTGAGTGAAGAGTACAAGTGCCATCTCAGCACGGAGCGTATGGAGGAAACACCAGCCTGTCTGGTCTTCAGTGATTTGGCACTGCTTGAAGCCGGACGCTGGGATGTTTGACTCTGCCTTCAGGGCATTGTTCAGATGGCCTGCCTGGGAAAAATATGGCCCTTGCCTTGAATTTCATCCAGGTAACATGTATCCTGTCAAAATTGATCCCGTTAAACTTTTAAATGCCTCTGAAAGTTGTAGGAAGATGATGATAAACTGGCATTGCCAGTGAAGAGGACGCGTCATGCCTTGAACCAAGAACACAGGCATGAGAGTCCTGACGTCTACCTGACCCCCTGAGTCTGCCCGAATTAGCTCTTCCGATAGGCATGTCATTTAATCTCTGGGTCTGAGAGTCTTCATCTATAAACTTGGGATGACAATATCTAACCTATCTCCCATTATTATTGTGAGAGGAAAATATGACATACGTGAAAACACCTTAAAGTGAAAAGTTCAAACCAAATAATGGTGGTATGGAGATAGTTACAACTACAAAAAGTATGTATCCACTAACTAACAAAGATGGCAAGAGAAGGTGGAGTGATCTAAAGAGTGAAATTCGCATTTCTTAAATTCTTGTTCCTGCAAAATTCTCTAAGTGGAAGCTAAACATTTTGCTAGTACCCTATAATGTAGCAGCAATGAATGTCGCCAGCCCCTCTTCTCCGCAGCGGTTTATTCATTTTTTTTTTTTTTTATGCTTTCTAAATCGGGTCTTTCCTGTTTCAGAGATGAAAACAATAAGGAGAATTACCCCGACGCCGGGGCTCTGGTAGAGGAGCACGCGCCGGCCCCGCGCGGGGCGCCGCAGCATGTAGAGCAGACCGTGCCGCTGGACAGCGTGCTGCGACCCAGCATGGGCAACTTCAAGTCCCGGAAGCCCAAGTCCGTCCTCAAAGCGGAGAGCGGGAGGAGCCATGGAGAAAGCCAGGTAGCAGCTCTGCCTCCTCAGGCCTTTGCCAAGACAGGTGCTTCTCAGGAGCGGGCACAACGTTCTGGCAGACGGTTTGAGGACATGATGTCGCAGGAGGCGATTAGCGTGACATGTCATTGCCTGCACTGAGACGTGCGGATGCTCTTGTTGGTTAAAAGTTGGGTGCTCTGAGCAGGCTAATCATTTTGCGCCCTTTCAAACTGATGTTCTGCAATACTAGATTTTGACTGAAAGGAGCAGCTATATACTCTTTTGGGGGGAGGGAGGAGGAGGGTCTCTCTGTTTTCATTCATCCAGGACGATTTAGCTCTTGCCCCAAACTTGGAGATTTTGCTCAGCAAAATCAAGACGCCCAGTTTTACCCAGAGCCATTTTTTTTTTAGGCTGCAATTGAGCAGCCTTGAACAAACATGAAACAGTGTTTGTGTGTGTGTGTGTGTGCGTGTGTGTGTGTGGTATCCGGTTTTCTGACGTCAATAAGTATTTAAATGAATGAAGGAAGCATCTTTCCAATAAATGCAGGTAATAAATTGACATAAATTTTTAAAATTTTTTCTAGTTGTATAGGAATGTAACATGGATTTGTGATTTTTTAATCCTCAAAATCCCTCATATAATTTATGATGCTTTTAAAAGAAATTAAATGAATATAATCTACTTTAATCTTACTAGGAGGTTAATATTCTTAACATTGAGATTATACTTGTAATAAACCTAACATAGTTTTGGGGATATGGATGTTCCATAAATGTTAACTTAGCTTCGTTGTTAACATTTAGCCGTTAACCTTAAAAACAATGTAGGAGGCTCTAAGTATAATAGGTTAATTATGTAATAACTTTTAAGTTCAGTCCTACTTAGCAAAGGGGCACTAGGGGATCTTCCTGTTAGAACAATTTTGGTTGGGCAGTTTATTTGACCTTGCAATTTTGTTATTTGCCTTATGATTTTTATCTCCCTTCCTCCTTGACATTGTGACCTCTTATTCAGTAAGTTAATTTGGCAGTAAGATGAAAATGCCCTCTGCGTTCATGAAACTGTGTTGTGATTATCTTAAGCTGAGTATCACTCTCATTGCAGAGAGGTGAATTTGAACTGTCTTTAGAGTTATGATAAGCTCAAGGCCTTGACTTATGGAACATACTGTAGCACCTGTCTAATTAGGAGAGTCGTGCGAGAGGGAACAGGTTCCCAAAGGGCTGCCCCCAGAGTCTGACTGATCCCAGGGAGGCTCTGACCATGAATCTCCTACCAGGGGTCACCTGTGACATTGTAAGCTTCAGGGTGATCACACATCTCTCCTCAGAGTGCCCTAGTTCTAGTCATCCTGTAGTTTGGCCTGATAGAAATCACACAGTCGTCACTTGTAGTAAGGTGCTAATGGGGCATGTAATTCCCAACCTGTTGCTCATACACAGGAAGATTTCAGGAGAGAAATATACTTGTATAGTCTTTGCTTATAATACAGCACTGGAATCCTGAACTGCAGGTATTTTATTGCCAGTGAAAATTAAGTGGCCTATTCTATCTGATTCAATGAGCTTCATTCTCAAACAATTGTGTTCCAGGCAAGACGTTGTTTGCATAATGGATTTTCCCAATTATATCCTGGCTAAAAGGAAGACAGATTATTATATTATTGAATGCATACAAATAACCCAATTGCCACAGAAAATAAGGACACTTGGTATAGTTTCTGAACTGTGAGGATTGATGAGACTTAGATATCATTTTAAAACATTTCATTTCAGTTTACATAATCAGTGTCTACTATTAATATATTGTTATGGGTTACCCATAGTTGAAGTAGAGGGAGAAAGGACTTCTTATATATTCAGAAAGTAGAACAATAAAACACTATCCTAAATAAATAACTATAATAAAAATTTCCCTTATCAGTCCACTCAGGCTTATGTAATTAATTCTTGTTTCTCTTGATCTTGGGTTAGTGCAGTATCATGAAGCTGTCTGCTTCTCACTAAAGTTCTGCCAATCCTGACTCAGCCCACTATTGTCATAAGATGCCTGTGTCCAAGTATTGTGTCCACGTACTGTTCTTTGAAGCATCAATTGTTTAAAGTACCGGCCCTTTACCACGGGGCTCTTGAGATTCTTCTCTGCTGAAAACACAAACTCTGGCCTAAAGCTGAAGAAAACCTCAGGCAACCATGGGAGGAAAACAAAACGATCTATGGACCTGAAATGGCTGTGGTTAGTTTACTGCCGATAATTTAAGTGCAAAATGTCTAATGAGAGTTCATATTAAGAGCAGCGTATAATGTGACATGCAAAAGAAGACAATAGAATCATTTCTCCAAAATTAGACAGACTGTCTTGAGGACAATGCATAAGCCTATGTTCAAAGAAGTCAGGGAATGTGACTTCTGATTATGCAAAAATGAATGCATACAGTTTTTACAGAGGAAAAAATCCTCAAGATATAACATAATGATCCTAAAAGATTCATTAAGGCTAGAGTAAGTCCTAGATATGTGTATTTTTATTAAACTCCATAGACAGGTCTAATGTGCATTCCTGATTGAAAACCGGTGGCCTCGAGGATGCTAAATTCAAATGAAAGAAGTAAGGCTGTGAACAAGTCAACATTTTAAATAACTACACTTATCACTGATAACAGTATGGTGTTATTATCTAATATCATCAGGCAAAGATTCACCAAGACTTGGACAAATATAGGAGAATTTGATAGAACTATTTCATGAGAATTTTGATCACAGGGCAAATGTCACATTAATCAGGCTTACCATGCAGTGTGGTAGGGAGAGTGGCTCTGTTTGTAAAGCTGGATCTGTTTGGGGATCTTGAGTTCATGCTGTAGCTATAAATCTTGCCAGATGCTCATCACCATCAAAAAGACACTGAGTTCCAACTGCTTTGTTGTGAGATCATCATTTCCCAAAAGCACCTGTGAAAAATCTTTGGGCACAACCTTTATAAATTTAAAAATAGCCCTCTTTGAAACCAAAGAGTACCATTGTAGGTGTTGAGTTATTGCCATTTCTGGGCTCTCTTTTCACAAAGTTTGTATGCGGGACCTAGGAGTGGCTCTTCAGTCTGATTCTAACCAGGTCAGGCATGGAGGAATGGAGCGGGGAGAAGGAGCCAGATGGTGACGTTTGAAAGTGTAGCCTAA
This sequence comes from Lepilemur ruficaudatus, assembly GCA_963574885.1. Taxonomy (NCBI): domain Eukaryota; kingdom Metazoa; phylum Chordata; class Mammalia; order Primates; family Lepilemuridae; genus Lepilemur; species Lepilemur ruficaudatus. Next base: position 106,270 of record CAUYRT010046509.1, on the reverse strand, counting down.
TGCCCCATATTTCTTACCGTTCTTCTGACCAATCCCAAAGTCAGAATCAGAAGTTCCACTTCTGGAGGGTCAGATTCGAATCTTACTTTGAGCAACTTTCTTAATCTTGACCAGGTCTGTGAGAATGAACTATGGGTAGAGTGGCAGAATCTGAGATTTTGTGAGCATGCATGAATGACTGGCTCCAGTTTTGCATCCACTTTGAATGATTTAAAAGGGGAGAGATTTAGGTATATTTACTGATCTAATAGAATATCAGGAATGAACCTGATATTCTATTAGAACGCAAGAAGCTAAACAGTTAAGAACTTTTTCCTCAAAGGAGTTAGGATATTTAGAATAAGGAGAGTGTTTATTTGAACCAGAGTCAGTTTTCCTTTCTGCTTGTTTATCCCTTTCTTCTTTAGACAATAGTTTTTACAAAAGAATGGCTCTGAATAAGGACCATTTAATGACCTGTCTCCTGAATGGCCAGGTTTTAAGGATGCTATTATTAGAGCTCATCGATATGATGAACTTGAAGTTAAAACAAGATGTATGAGTTGGTGCTAAGCATAAACTCCTGATCAAAGTGGAATCCAATAATAGTTTGCCCTTATGTGGCATGTCTTATTAGATAGCAAACTCTTTCCAAGGAGGAGCACTGATTCAAGGCATGGATTATATGTTGTAATATTTTGTGAAAAATTAAAAATGATCTTGTATTGATCATCATGCAAGTCATAATATTAATTCCCAAAAACCCAATTTGGGGAAGATTAGACTTGACTAATAGAATCAGCTTCCTCTGTTGGACCTGATAACTGTCCAGAGGGCATTCATTTTTAGCATTAGTAGATGGAGTCTTGTCATCTCCACTCCCTGCCATCTGGCATCATGCTGTGCACACTGTCCTTCTGTCCTCCCCTCTGGTGGCTATTTTAGCAGAAGACAAAAAGCAGGAAGCTATATAGAGAGCTTTTCTGCAGTGAGCCATGTACTGTGATCATACTGCTAATTTGCTTCTCTGGGGAGGCCAGCTGTTTGGTCTGGTGTACATCAGCCTCAGGTTTCTTCCCCTCAGATCCAGGAGATGTGTTAAGAAGCTGGAAAGAGGTCTAGGTCTGATTATGAAATGTTCATTTTTATCTTTCCATAGACATGAAAACCCCTAAACACTTTCAGGCAAAATAACCTGACTATGAAGTATTTACTATATTTCTGTCTTTGAAAGGTATAGTTCTTTTTCATACTGCATTAGACTTTAAATTAAAAGAAAAACAATAGTTAATTCTGGGCCATTTTTATCCCCAAAGGAACTCAGATTCTGTTTCCAATTTTGGACCTACTTTATGAGCATTTTTTTTCTTGGTGTATGACTGAACCACTGAATAACTTCAGACAGTAAAAGCAAGAAAACCGAAATAGGTGATTGACTTTGAGAGCACTGGAAAGCTAAAATGGACCTCAAACAGAATTTCACTTGCTTTTCAGTGAAGGGAAGACTTAGGTTCTGAATATGCCTTTGAGGGTTTTTGCAGTGTGTCTAGAGCATGAATTCAGTGTGATTCTTACTATTGGTCTTAGTTAGGAAACTGTCCTAACATTAGTTTGTGTTGTATTATTTCTCATAGGTGATTTTGTGGCTCCAGTATAGATGTTTTACTTCGATTTCTGTTTGTGTATGGATTTGCTAGAAGATCTGTTACTGGTTGGGAAGAAAAGTGGTCCTTTGCGTTTGTTTTCCAAGTTCCCCTCCGCCCTTCCAAGAGTTAATGGTGAAGACTCCAGGGAACAGGGCTCTGAGAAATGCAGTGTCCTTGAAAGTGAGGCCAGCTGAGTAAATATTTGGGTTTACTGGTTTTTTGTGGTCTATCAGATTCTGATACTTCTCTTTGAATTAACAACCACCTTTTTGTAAATGATTAAATTGATGAAAAAAGATATTACAGACAACATCCCAGGTTGTCTGTAAAATAACTTTATCACTTTTTTTTTTGAAATATACAAATATTTTCAGCTTCAATATTGACATGAAAGAATCTTAAAATGAAGTGATGCACTTTGTCTGCCCTGGGCATTAAGTTTCTGAAATGTAAAAAACTGATATTCAAGTGGAATTTGCATTCAAAACAACATAACTAGTTTGAGACTTTTAAGCTAAGCAATGGAGAATTTGAGAATTTAATGTTATGGTGCTCAGGTCCACATTGTCTAACTGATATTCCACCTTTGATGGGAGTTACAGAAGAATTCTCCTTAAAATAATGAACAGGGTATGGATGGTGTTGGTGGCGATGGAGGATGTCAAGGACTGATCTCTAGTTATATGCTGCCTGGAATATTAAACAGAGATGCAGACGGCTCTCATACAGGATAAATTCTGATTTAAAGAATTTCTGTTTTCCCTATGTAGTTTCAAAGACAATTTCCAACATTACATAGCCATGTAAATTCAGTCCATAGTCAAGACTTACCAACGCATGGAAAGGAGAGAAACATCCATGGAACACGTTTGTCCCTATTGACGCCTGCTGTTCCTCCATTGGGTTCCAAGAGTTGCTGCTTCTACTGCAGAGAAGTTTCCTTTAATAAATCCCAGGGGCAAATAGTTGGGTAGCAGTATAATGATATAGTAAAATACATGATCTGTCAGTACAGTTGAATGGGTTCACACTCCTTTTCAGCCACTTACTTTCCATGTGACTTAAAGCATCTACTTATCAGCTCTTTAAGAGTCATTTTTCCTATCTAGAAAGCAGAGATCATAATTGTATCTACCTTAAGAGGTTGTTGAGAATTAAAAGTGATAATGACATAAATGTAAACATTCAGCAAATTTGAGCGGGCTAAAAGTAATGTTTAGAATGTTTTAGAGATTCATGTGACCAGATACACACTAACACCTCGGTAATTGCCTGTATCCTGCATTGGAATGTGTTGAGCGCTGCTGCAGTAACAACCCAGAACCTTAGTGACTCAGGCCAACAAAATGCATTTCTCACACGTGTTACTTAGACATCATTGCTCACCAGGAGGTGTCTGTTCACGGCAGTCAGTTGAGGACTTGGGCTAACAAAACAATTGTCTTGAATGTTGCTGGTTTCTGAGTTAGAGGGATCAACTCAGGGTCCTGAAGTCCTGAAGTTTCTGAAAAAGGATCTGGAGGGTCCTGCACCAACAATTAGAAACTTCAGGACTGAAATAACACACAGCATTTCCATTCTCTGCCAAGTGGCCAGAGCGAGTCATGTGCTTCCCCATAACCACAACCCAATAACGCAATGGACCGGGAAGTATAATCCTATGGTATGTCTTAATGGGGAAAATGAAATATTGGCTAATAGCACTAATAACTTTCACATCTCCTACTCAAAGTAGCATATAACTTTAAGTAAAATGAAGTTAATTTTTTTCTTTTATAATCTTTCACACCACTAAAGTACTAATGTTATTAATGTTAAGGACTAGAAGAAGAAAAAGAAAATTAAGTATCACCAAAAGATATACATACCATATATTGTTGTTTTGAACAAGAACTGGAGTTTTGTATTAATACAAGCATCCCTTCCGTTAAACTCTTGCTTTACTATTATGGGGAACAAAAAAATGGGTCTAGTATTGATTTCTTCTCTATTGCCAAATGAAACTTCAAAACTCATTAATTTGGCTGTTTTATTTAGGAATAATTGTGGCCTTAGTCTCACCAGAAGATTGTAGTGACTTTGGGTTATGCCAGCTAAACCTGTGGTGCCATGGTTTGGAGGCATTTTTAAATTCGATCCAAAAACTCTTCTATAGAAAGTAGATTTGATAATCTGGATATTGTCAGATGTGGGAACTGGTTTCTGCGTACACATGCATATGCAAATTCCCATCTTCATGTACTTGGTGATATTTATCCAAGAGCAGGGTGTTCTTTAGGCAGAGAAAACAGCTTAGCAAGGGCTTAGCCTGTTTTGGAGCTTGAAAGTAAAGCTGTTTGGAAAGTCTGGATGGCAGAAACATAATGAACTGACATTTTGGGTAACTAAGAATTGCCAATCTAAACTTTATCAAACATAGTTAAATATCACTCCGGGACTGAGACATAACATATTAACCTCAAGCCTGCAATTTTGGGCCCCATATTTTGTAAGACAAGTAGTTGCCAGATAAAATATGGGATGCCTGGTTAAATTTGAATTTCAGATAAACAGTGAAGAATATTTTTAGATTAAGTATGTCTCAAATATTGCATGTGATATACTTACATAAATTACTTACTAAACATAAATTAATTGTTTATCTGAAATTTAAATTTAACTGGGCATCCTGTATTTTTATTTGTTAACTTTGGCAATCCTTTCATGAATGAATGGCATGTACATTTCGACCAAACGAACCTTCTCCTCCCAAGATAGAAGTAACCAATTGTACCCATGTAGCCTGAGAGCTGGGATTTTTTTTTTAATTCCAACTTTCAAGGGTAGTTAAAGACAGTGTAGGAAAGTCAGCAGCCTAATAGTAGGAAGCTTGTTGCAGTATTTATTTTACCTTTAGTGTTTAAACAGCATGAAATATCCGAAAAAGCTGCCCATTCTCTTTGGATCTTAAAGCCTTGAAAATTGGAGAGAAATGCTCAAAAAGTTTGAAAATCTGCCCTCAAAGTCTATAGACCAGGGGTCCCCAACCTATGGTGAGTTGTGTAATTATTTAATTGTATATTACAATATAATAATAATAGAAATAAAGTACACAATAAACATAATGCTCTTGAATCATCCTGAAACCACCCCCACTCCCATGCCTGGTCCGTGGAAAAATTATCTTCCATGAAAATGGTCCCTGGTGCCAAGGAGGTTGGGACTGCTGCTGTAGACCACCTATCCCATAGGACCCTGCTTGCCACGAGCAGCGGCAGTCGTCAAATCACTAGGAAGGCTGACTTTCATGAGCCAGCTTCTATGTTAAAATGATCAAAAGTGACATAGCTTCTGGCACAGACAGACAGAACAATAGTGCCATATTTTGAACATTAATCCCGTTGGAGACAAGCAGCCAGCCAGAGCATAGAGGCTTTGAAAACTGCTGCTCTAGACTGAGGCTAGTGTCCTAGGTGAGGATGACTTAACTATTTTAAGCATTATTTTATTATGTAGATGCCTCCAGGCACAAGTAACTGATGGGCTTTGAATCATGATAGAACTTTGCCTTCCTACCTGGCTTGGTTTTGTTGCGAATCTTTTTTTTAACTGAACCCTTTGTGCCTTTACTGCTTAACAAGTTGTAGCCACAATTAGGGGATTTTTTGCAGAAACAAAGATGTTCAGCGCTGCCCGTTTTATTCTTTTAATATGCTGAGCTACAGTATTAGGATTGCTTGGCTTGGTAATGTTGCCGCATGCCAGGGAAATTTCCAATAGGAAAGGTCATTCCGATGTTACATTTTTAGGCTTTTTAGCTGTAACTAACATTAAACCACCAAAGGGAGACCGTCAAGGTTTAAAGCTAAGTCAATTTGCTGGTGTGGTAGGGGTAGTGGTTGGCTTTTAGTGTGTTTTAATCCAGAAAACACTGGCTATACTAATGTTATAACCTACCAGATTTGAAAATCACCAGGAAACAAAATCATTGAATATTGTGCTTGTGGATCCATGGGAGGGTAGAAGGTATTACGCCCTCCCTCCCTCTGTCAGCTTTCCCTCCCTGTTGCTTGCTGCCTTCTCAGCTGTATTGAAACTGACATTTGATTTAGAAACACCCAGTGCCTGGTCATCTGAATACCCAGATATTGCTCTCTCTGAAAGACAAGAGGATTGAACAAAAGCCTGAATTAACTCTAAATATAAAACAGGCAAATACTGTTGATTTAAGGCTCCTTCTTTTTTTAATTTTGTTTACTTTTTCACCGGTTACCTATGAAGACTTTGATAGCTGTGACCTTTTCTACCTGATATGAAGCATCAAGATGGAAATAGAGGGGAAAAAAGCAAAACCCTATTAAATCTCTAACTATTCCACTCCCACCTTATGCCGAAAAACAGGATGGGGACTCAGCAATTGGTTCTGGATGGGATGAAGAGTGTGGGGGAACAAAGGTCACTCCAGATATCAGAGGCATCCCTGGGCCAGGCGCCAGGCAGGAATCCAGTGAGCTCTGCTCTGGCCGATGCAGCCTTGCTGGCTCCAGGGTCTGGTGGCAAATGAGGGCCCAGGCAGACAGTCCACCAGGAGGTGATCAAATCTGTGCAGAGGCTGGAGTGGGTTCAAGGGAGGCATCCAGATGAGGGGGCAGCAGGGAACCTAATCCCTGGGCAGTGGAGATAAAATTCTCATTCCGGAAATAATGAAAGTCTTTGCAGACTCTCTTTTTCAAAAGAATTATTATGTTTTAATCAGAAAATGCAGTACCTTCAACAATTCTTGAGCATTATTTTATTTTTCTGTCACTGAAATTTTCATTATTTGGCCAAAATTTCGGAAATGCCACACCTAGAATTGATAACAGTGTCTGACGGCCATGTTGTGCCTTTGAGCGTACTGTGTTGTTGACGAAGGTATTTTTTTAAATTATTTTTATTTTTTTATTTTTTTGACGAAGGTACTTTTGAAGTTGGTTTATTTTGGCTTCCTCTTACTTACTTGTGAGCTCATTGCTAAATATGATTTGTTTCTGAGCCTTTAAATGTTGTATTCTCTAGAGGGAGGTTTTTCCCTTGCAAACAAGACTAGAGAGCGTGTCTTTAACACACACATAAATAATCCTCTGTCTCCTTATTTTGAAGTGCATGATTTGGATCAGCCACCTTTTTGAGCTTTAGCTATGCTGGGACCTACATTCTATTTTGAAGTTGGCCTGCCCTATGCACACTGACCTACACTTTTCTCTCACTTCTCAAACTGCCAGTTTCACTAATAATCTTTTCCTGGGTGAAACCAGTAGTCCATTTTGCTTGATTTGTTAAATCAGGCTCAATAACATGGTGCTTCTTTGATAAGGCTGGATTGAGTGTGCCTAAGGTGACCTCCATTTGCCCTCTTTTAAACTGAGGGGGATAGTGGGTTGAATGGTGTCCTCACAAGATTCATGTTCACTTGGAACCTCAGAATGTGACCTTATTTGGGAATAGGTTCTTTACAGATATGATTAATGTAAGAATTGAGATGAGATCATCCTGGATATTTAGGGTGGGCTCTAGAGCCAATGTCTGGTTTCCTGATAAGAAGAGGAGCAGACACAGAGAGACGTGCAGAGAATAAGGCCATGTAAAGATGGGGGTGGAGGTGGGGTGATGCTGCCACAAGCCAAGGAGTGCCAGGGACCACCTGGAGCTGGAAAAGGCGAGGAAGGATTTTCCCCTGAAGCCTTTGGAGAGAGCGTGGCCCTACCAACACCTTGATTTTGGACTTCTGGCCTCCACAACTGCTAGAGAATAAATTTCTGTTGTTTTTACGCCAACAAGTCATGATAATTAGTTTTACAGCAGCCCTAGGAAACTAATGCAAGGGTCTTCCTGAAGTTGGCCTGTGGGCTGACTCCTTGCTGCTGCAGGGAACTGGCAAGAGCCCATGGGATTCTGGTCCAGAGGGGAGGTAGAATGCTAGGTAGATTGTCAGGGCAGAGACAGTGGGTGGAGGGTGCTGTGACAGGGATCCAGTGACTACAAGGCGGTACACCTTGTGGAAAAAGAAGTGAGGAGTTCTACCTTGGGGAAGCTGACGCAGGTTGATGACCAGTCATTTAGGTTTAGTAGCTGCATCAAAGATGAAGAACTAGCTACAAAGTATTTAATAGTTGGAAACCAGGTAGAATATGTGATCTTACGGCTTGGCTTTCCCAAAATCATAGATGCAGTTGACAGTTTGTTCAGGATGTTGGTTTTATTATCAACTTTGGCATGGTTGGATGGCAAGATGCAGAGTGTATTGACTTTCAAACTGGGTTTTAATGTAATAGAGTGATTCGAGACCTTCTATCTTTGTTCCTGTAGCAGCGGACATTTGAGGGTGCCTCTGCAAGGGAGGCTGTGAACCACTGCAGTTTGGGCACAAAGGGAGATGAGATCTGGTGCTTGTGTTTGGGGCAGACATATCATCTATCACAGGGGAGACGGTGATAGGAACAGGCAGCAGAATCCTTATCATGTGCTGGTAGGAGCACAGCTCTGTTGTCATTCTGTTTGTACCTACATCCCAGTGAGGCACCTAAGGTTAACATCTGGAAAATGAGACACAACAGTATTCACATATAAGGTTGTTTGAAAGATTAAATGAAATAATCCTTTTAAAGTACTTAGTATACTGCCTGGTACATAGTAAGGCTCAGTAAATGTTAGAATGCTAGCTATGAGTATGGGTATTATATCCTGTTAATAATATATTGTCACAATAGTAAGAATGAAAATGAGAAGTTCCTTTCCCCTTAGGAAAAGTCTGATTGTTCTGTGCCCATGGTGATCAGTATCATCAGAACCTGTTCCACACCTATTTAAATTGATCAATAACAACTCAGCAACCATCCCTGTTTCCGCAAGCTAGCCAGTCAGTGCACCTGCCAACACATGCACTTGGAAAGTCAGACAATCGACAACAGCTTAACTTTTTTTTTTCTTTATTGAAGTGTAATTTACATACCATGTCTTTACTCCATTTTAAGTGTACAATTAAATGGTTATTAGTAAATTTACCAGGTTGTACAGCTATTCACATAAATCAGTTTTAGAGGATTTCCTACCCCCTATTGAGACCCCTAATGCCCATCCCCAACTACATTTCAAGCATGCTTAACTTTGGTGCACACGCTTCTACAAGTCAGTCGGTCATCAACATTCCCACTCCAGCTTTGCTTCTGCAGCTGAAGGTCAACTGACGCCTAAATATTCTGGCTGCTGGAAGTCTGCCAGTCCCTGAACTCTAAGGGTCTCCAAACCTTATATAGCTGTCTTTGCTTTGCCCAGGGAGACTGTCTCTTAAAGTGCAGCTCCCCTGTGCTTTAGCAAGCAATGAATTCAGCTTTTTGTTCAGATATTGACTGGGGACCTCTTCTTTCAATAATATATATGTAGTGCCAAAAAATCACAAAAATAGGGCTATATGGAAAAGTTCACACAAGAGGTGATTGTTGGTCCAAGTCCTGAAATGGGAGTTATCTAAGTGGAGAAAATTGCAGGAGGAGGGAGGTTTTCTAGGCTGAGGAGACAATCGCATGGTGAGTGAAGACATGAGTGATAGTGGCAATTCAAGAGCTGCCACTTAATTTGTCATCCCCAGACTGTAGAATGTGGACAGGGTGGGGTGATGGATGCTGGACAGGAAGCTTGCAGGGCAGGACTGTAAGGGCCTTGGATTCCTTCCTCAGGAGTTTTCTCCTTCTGGCACTTCTCAAACATTTATTTGTGTCTAAGTTCTAACAGCAGAGGAGACTGAACTTTTACCATAAGAGGAGGTTTCTTTGAAATATCCCTATAGGGGATATTTGTCATTCTATTTTGGCTGCCAAGCATCTGAACTCTGCTCTTGTACTTGGAGAATTTCCCACAGGAGGGAAAAGAGCAGAAGTTAGTATTTTTTTTTTCACTATAAGAGCTGAAAATGCCAGTATTTGCTTTTCCAGACCCCCTTTGAGCTAGGACAGTGGCACAACCTAGGTACCCCCTGGCAGAGGTACCCACCCCAAGTTGGCTTGAGAGCCTGTAGCCCAAAGAATTCAGCTCTGCGGGGAGGGGTGGGTGCAGCGAGCTGAGCTGTGAGTGGCGGTCACGGTCATGGTGTCCACTGTTGAGTGTGTGATGTGAGCTTTGCACGCTGCAGAACTGACCACTTTTCAACTCTTTAATATTGTTGAAACCAGGATGCTTCTTATAATCAGTGTTGGGATAAAGTCTTATAAGCAGCATTATTTACTTTTTTCTTAAAAAATAAAATAGCATGATGGCTTAAGGGCGGTGTCATCAGAGATGTGGAGTGCTCAGGGTGGCAGGAGTGTCCACGCTGGATCAGTTCTGAGCACAGTTTCGCTGTGCTCCTGGCCTATGAGTACCTTGTCTGGTTTACCAGTCTTTTGGGTTTTTCTGTACGCTTCTCGGTAAATTCATTCTCTGCTTAAATTATTTAAAGTTTGTTTCTATTGTTTGAAGCTAAGAATCTTGACTAGTACATGCATGTCATCTTGAAAAGTCTTGAGCTTGCTACAATTTATTAACGTATCTGTTTTAATGGAAAAAGTTTCTTTTTTCTCTCTAGATGTTTACTTAAATTTGTTGTTCCATGACACTATGCCGTGTTAATAACTCATCGTTCAAAAATATTTATTGCATATTTCTACGTGATATTATGCAGAATGGGTCCAATGAGGGTGTGGCCCTCAGGGAGCTTCCATTCCATTGTGTACCTTGTGGGCTGCATCCCCTGGCAGAGCACTTAGTGTCTGCTGTTACCATCCCCTGGCACTTAACCCCAGGTGACGAAACACAGTGCAGGCAGTGGGGAGCTGGTGGACACTTTGATTTAGGCAAGTGATGTGACCGGATTTCAGAATCTCTTCTTAAGGTTTTCTTTAGTTATTCCCAACATCATTCCCTTGGTGGAATCGTGTTCCTTTGGGGTTTCCTGTATCTTAAAACTGTATGGAAATTAGTTTGAAGCACAAGGATGTGACCTTTGGGTTAGAGATGCTGAGTATCTGTCGGTGGAGATCCAAATGCTTTTGAGGTACTAAGCTCTTTCTTCATTCCAGATAATTTCTAGGTTTCCAAATTTAAAAATTCCTCAGAGTGAGTGGTGCTACAATTAATATTTGAGTCTAGTAGGTCTTTCTTAGGCTTTTCCCAGGTCCACGTAAAAATTTTCCGTGAGTTACTTTACTGAGAATATTCAGTTTAGTCTAAATGTATCGTCTGATCTTACTGTGTAGAAGGAAGCATGCTTTCTAAAGGGGACCACCTTTGGGCAATGTATTTTGGCTAAAGAGTCTGGTAAAAGACTTAGAGATAAAAGGTCCTAATGACTATTAATGGGGAAATTAGACATAGAGGCTGTTTTTGCAGCCTTTCATAAGATGAAAGTTGGCCTCTGTGGAGTTAGTTCTGCTTTATACTAACATTGTAGGTGGAGACCTTTTAGCAGGGGGTTAATATTTTGAATGTTTATAAAACCCCATCCCCCAAAATCTAGCAGCTTGCATATTACTGAGGGTGTGGTTACCTAACATTAAAGATTTGGAATTACTGTTAAAATGCAAGTGAATGTTAGGCATTCACAAGATACCACTATGTTCAAAATGTCCACTCTTTTTAGATATCTTGGAATAATTTTCTTGTCAGGATTTGCTTTCTTATTGTTGTTAATTTATTTTTAGTTTGCAACAGGATAGTACATAATATTTCATTTCCACCTTAGTTTATTTTCATCCCAGTTATCAAATGTTTCTTAAATAAGTTTCTGTGAAATTGAAATCTATGCAGGCATTTCGATTTCTGAGATAATATTCTTTTCCATCTTCATTTCCCTGCCTTCTCTTGCCTCCCTCAAAAGAAAAAAGAAAAAACAAAAAACAAAAGCCCAGAACTGTGTGTTGTAAAGATAGGAAAGATCTGACGTTTCACGTTTTTAAAGAGGGAATGTGGAATGACTCTTCTTTGTTAACTGTTCCCCATTTTGTGAGAACAGTTAGACTTGCCTTAAAATCCTCAATGGCTGGTTCAAGGGAATGGAAGGCAGAGATGTCCCTTGCTGATACAGGAACATGACGACAGCCCAGTGTTGAAAGCCGTGAAACGCCCTTGTCTAATGCCATGTTTTGTTCAGCATTTGGATGGAGTTCAGTGTCGCAGAAGAAAACCAAAAGCCGTCAGATTTAAATTTGTTCAGAATGTCTATGAAGAAGTCTGGGTTGAATTTTACATGGCCATCATCTACGAAAAATCGTTAGGCACAATAATAATGTAGACAGGAGAAGCACTTAAAACTCTAATACTGTCCAAGTCCTTAAATGCCCTTATTTAAGAAACATATTTGATAAGTTATGCTAATGGATGGGAAAGCAGTTTGAAAAGTTTACATGCTGCAAATGCAAGCTGCTGTGAGTGTTTGGCAGTTTCTTGTTTATTCAGTAAAACAGCTGTTCCAGGCCCTTCCTTAGGCCAAACTTTCTGAGCCTGATTCTAGTTACAGAAATGAGCGTGAGAGCAATGAGAAACTGGAATTTCAGTGAAAAAAAAAAAAATTGTGGTTCTTACTTTCCAGGAATAATTCAACTGGCATTTACCTTAAGCGAGTCCCAATTTTTGGAGTTTTTATGTTGTGGAAGTGTGTGAGTGTGTGTGTGTGTGTGCTGGGCGGGGGAGTTATGTTTCCCAAATGCACAAACGCCTGTTCCTTAGTTCCAGGCACTACGTGATCTGTTATGACTTACTGAATGAATAAACAAATATTTTCTAAGGTGCTGAAGTACTTTGCGAGAGTAGAAGAAATGCAAGACAAGCATCCTCCTTGGGGTGCTTACGTTTTAACTTGGGGGACACACGCCAAGTGCACAGATTCTACATATACTGCACAACAAGGCAGGATTCAACACCATCGGGGAGGAGAGAAGCCTCCAGACAGGACTGATGTGGCCTCAGGTCCTCGGGGGAGGTGGGATTTGAGGTAGACCACCCAGGATCCACGGGGTCTAAATAAGAAGGGAATGGGACAGACACCCCTGGAAGGAGGAGACTGCACTGCGAGAGCACAGGGTGTGGACTGAGGGGTTTGAGAAGGTCTCGGGGTGCAGAAGGGAGCTCTGCACAAGATATTGGACCTCTTCTGTGCTCCTAGGCTTATTGATTTGATCATCCATTATTACCAGAGAAGGTAGGACGTGAGATCAAAGCTGCACCGACTTGGCAAAAGCCTAGGAGTTTTCTTGGTTTTGATTGCTGCTGCTGTTGCTTCCTGAGTGATGGTCTGTTTTGCTTGCTGCTGGAGTCCCACGGCTATCACTGTCCGTGACCCTGTGGAATTATTCAGTAAATATTTGAGTAAGTAGCCAACAAAGAACCACAGAGCTTATTAGTAAGTAGAATGGGAAGCCCCCCTTTGCCCGCTTGCTCATTGAGTGAGGAGCTTTGTCCGAATTTGAGGATTCCCTGACTCTCCTTGTGCTTGACATCAGTGGGGAAGCTTTAGTAGCTGGGATCATTTTTGTGATGGCAATATTGGCTGTTTCTCCTGACTGCTTTGGGAATAAAAGAATAATTTGATTCTTGCTAAACTAAATAAAATAAACAAGGGAGCTTGCGAAATGAAACACTGAGGGAGATTTGAAAGCAAAGAGTAACAGACATAGTTTAATAATTTCAGAAAATAACATGGTAGAGATCCCAGATCAACAGGCTCCCTGCCTTCTCAGCCAAAAGGGGAAGAAAACGTAGGTTTTCCTGGGAGGGTAATGCTCTATTTTAATTAAGAGGTGTTTTAGGGAGTTTAAGCCTCAACTCAGAGGGAGATGTTTTAAAATATACATATGTACTTAATTTATGTTAAAATCACAGACATTAAAGCCTGGTGTGGTTGTGGTGGTGTGTGCCTGTAGTCCCTTGCTACTCAGGAGGCTGAGGCAGGAGGTTCACGTGAGCCCATGAGTTCGAGTCTAGCCTGGGCAACCTAGCGAGCCCCTGTGTCTTACAAAAAAAAAAAAATCACAGAAATTAGCATTTTCTATTCTTAAAATTATAGTATTCTTTTAAAGTTGAAATAACTCCCTAGCTTCTGCAATTGGCCTGGGAGGCCATGTGGCTGAGAAGGGGGGACGGACGTGATGACAGGGCTCTTCTGCTTTCCTTTCACACCTCTGCACTGTGGACGGGCCCGAGTTCTAGTGGGCAGGCTTTAGCTCGTGTTGCTATATTCATAGGGGCTGACTCACTGCTCCAGTTGTCCCGTTTAGCCATGATTTTGATTCCTTGCTTTTAAAAACTGTATGTCTTTATTAAAATGCAACATAAATAGACTGTAAGAACCAGGGGCACCTATTTTAAAGAACATTATTTATAACATCTTAAGACAGAAGCCATAATGTTGAGTGTACTCTTACTAATATATAATATTTCTTTTATTGCTTTACCCTGATTTTCCTTGTGGAGTTAAAATTCTTTAGCATCCCATTGAAATATGAAACAAGGAGGGTCAAGTCATGAGCTTCCTTCTTGAAGCTTCCATGACAACCCACTCTCTGCATTTTCTTCCCATCTCTCTTTCATGGTCTAGAGCAATCTCCTTTCTACCTGCTTGTCTCTTACATTTTTTAAAATAAAATATTCTTATTTTACAATATAAAAGCAACACACTCATTAAACAATTCAAGCAATTGAGTAACTTATAAATTAACATGTCCCACATAAAAAATATGTACATAGTAATACACATACACATATGCATTTGATCTACCCCTCCACCTCTCCCCATGGGATCTTACTATACATACATTATTTTGCAGCTTGATTTTTAATTTAAAAATATATCATCAGCCCCGTAAAAGTCGGCATTCCTCAGGGTTAGAGTCCAGATTTTCTCTTCCCTCGCTGCACAGTCTAGATGGTGTCATCCAACTTGTGGTTTTAGTTACCCTCATGCTCATTCCCAAATGTATATTCCCAGCCTGGATCTGTGTCTAGGATACCAGCTCATCTATTTATCATCGCCTACTTGGATGCCCCGTGGGCTGCTCACACCCAGTGCTCCCTGAACACTTTCTCTTCCTGTGTCCATCTCAGGGAACAGCAGTCACATTCATCCCATTTTCTCAGCTAGAGATTTGGCATCACCTTCTGTCCTTCCTCTTCATTCAACCACATCCTGCCAATCCCCAGGCCTATTGTTTCTACCTCTTTCATATTTTTTAAACTAATTAGGTTTTCTCCATACTATCTACCACCTCTGTAATCCAAGTGACAATCATCTCTTGCTTAGGTGCTCTAAGTGTCTAACTATCCTTCCTTCTTTGACTTCCCCTCTTCACCTTTTAATCCAGGGGTCCCTAACCCCTGGGCCAGTTGGTGGCCTGTTAGGAAGTGGGCTGCACATCACCACCTGAGCTTCACCTCCCTTCTGTCCACTCCCTGGGTCCATGGAAAAATTGTCTTCCATGAAACTCAGCAACCGGCTGCATAGCAGAAGTGAGCGGTGGGCAAGCAAGCAAAGCTTCATCTGTGTTTACAGCTGCCCCCCTTCACTCACATCACGTCTGCGCTCTGCCTGTCCCCCACCCCCTGGTCCATGGAAAAATTGTCTTCCATGAAACTGGTCCCAGTGCCAGAAAGGTGGGGGGACTGCTGTTTTAATCCATTTGCCACATGAGCCCAAGGTGATCTTCTTCCAGTGCAAATCTATGTATGCTTTGCTTATAATATGCGGTGGCTTGCTGTTACCTACAGAGGAGAGCTCAAACTCTTCAAGACATATAGGTCTTCATACTTATAGGTATGCTTTATTGGTCACCAGGCCCACCTTTGTCTCTACCCCAAACATAGTCACCCAGTCTGAGTTCCTTGAACGTACTGTGCTTTCACTTACACGTGTTTGCCCTGGTACATTCGGTCTCCTCATCACTCTGTTTCTTCCAGTTGATGCATCTTCATCCTTGAGGCCACTGCGTGATACGTCTCCCAAGAACTGGGCTTGGTGTCATTCCTATATGTCTCCAAAGCATGTCACACTTACCTTTATCCTACTGTAGCCTTTTTTCATACCACACTATAATTGCCTATTTATGGTTTGTGCCACCCACCCCCTGGCAGCACAAGCATGGCCTCTAAAAGACCGTGAGCTCCCTGAGGACAGGAACTAGAAAGAGCACAGAATGTATCACTTGACAGGAACAGACTGTTTGAATGATGAACGAATGTGATCAGAAGTCCAGGAAGCCCTAAAGCCAGCTCCTGAGTCCTGGGAGTTTCAACGGTTAAGTCTAGGAAGCCTCATTATCCTTGAGTCATCAGGCTGGTTCAAAGGTTAGTGTGAGTATGTTTCAGGGCTCTGGCATGGTAGTTAGAGATACCAGTGCCATCAGGGAGTGAAGCAACGGAACTATGTGCCTTTTGCTTTCCTTCGTGCCTTGTCCTGTTTGTGGCCTTCTGAAGACTCAGTGACATGTTGCCATTGGAGAGTTGAAGGCCTGTACAAGGCCTAAGTCCTCAGTGGGCTGGAGCAGAGATGTAAAGATTCTTGGAGAGAGGTGGCTAGAATTCAGGTAGTCCATTGTCAGAACACCTAAGGTGGCTAATCTCACCTCTCACTGGAGATGGTAAATCCGCCCCTCCCCCCAGCCCTGCTATCTCAAGCTCCTTAAAGAGAAGACTAGCTTTTTCAGGAATCTCCCTCCCTTGAGAGTCCCTGTATCCTTCATCCACGTGGTACAGAGGAGGAAAAAAACCAAATACTACTGAAAACCCAAATGCCTCCCGACTCTCTTTTATACTCTATTGTGTACTCTATTGATTTTACACATGAATACCACCCACCCTGGCGGTTACATTTTGTTAACTGTGACTGTGTTCAGCCTGATTTGCTGGGGATATGTCTCAGTTCTGTAGTGAACTCAGGTTGTTGAAACATATAGTGGGAAGAACTCTGAATTTGGGTTTAGGAGATTAGGGGAAGGATCTGGGTACTCAAGCTCAGAGTGTGGTCCTATACTATGCAATTTTGAATTAAATATTGATTATAACTTATTGTCTCTTTTAATGCAAACAACTTGAAATAATGCAGTTCTCCACATTGATCAAGAACTGCATACATTCAAAATTGTTTGGGTCTATGGAATTATAAGCTGTGTTTATTTTGTTAAAATATTTCTACTTTAGCTGGTGAACTGAGATACCCAGTATTTTCTGTCATGGGAATCATTTTAAAATACATAAATGTCAGTCAGACTTTGCAAGGTCTTCAGGAAGACGTCTCTTGCATAAAATGCCATCTTTCTGGCCTGGGTAAGTCATCTGTCTTTTCTTCATTTTTCTCACTGGGAGAACCAAGAGATGAAAACCTACCCCCTCAGTTTTAAATGGGGAAATGTAGGTAAAAAGTGCCTAGTTCAGTACCTGGTACAGAACTTAGTGAATGTTACCAGATTTGGAAAGTGGGTAAGATAGACAACATAATGGAATGTCTGTTTTTTACTAGAAATTCTTACAACAAAACAGTAAACTAAGTAATATCTCTATGTTACAGATTTTAAAAATAGGGTAAAAGGAGATCCTACCTCATGAATATGTGTGGATTGTAAAGCTATGCCTGCCTTCCTCCATGTTTTATTTTCTTTCTTTGTTGAAAAAATGACTAAGGGAGCCAGAAATGATTTTTAAAAATAGGTCTGAAGAAACTGTTTTCTAAGTGCCCTGTTTCTTAAAGGGCTAGAATGTTTTAAAAAATAAACACACATTTTTGAAAGGATATTTAAATCACTTCTTCCAGGGCCTCCTTTATCCCAATTAGTACATGAATGTAATAATCCAATAGTTCTTTTAATCAGGGGGTAAAAGTCTTTAAAATTCCCCAATTATTCAAAAGAACTTTAAGTCACTTTCAGAGATATGTGCAAGTTTAAAGTAAGAGGAATGGTAGGGTGATACAGAATAGAGTACATTTGCAACACTTTCCCTAGTTCATCCTAATAATTGAATATATATGATTTTCCAAACTACAGAGGTATCAAATATGTTAGTAATGTCATAATTAGGGCTCTTGGGAAGTACATGCCCTCATAAATGCAAGGCTTATTATTAACAATGAAGTGATTATGTATAAAACCATTTAATTTAACAATTAAACTGGTGGTGAAGAAAATAAAATTTTATCAGTTTGGAATAGAATGGACAAAGAAAAAACCTCAAGGGTGGGAACATGAAAAAGTTTGGTGTTTTGATTGACCACATCTTGGAAGGATGATTTAGAGCTTACGTATATCTTTGAGGTTCAAAGGTACCGTTCTGATTTGTCAAGCAAGAGTAGATGGGCAAGAACTGAGATTAGGATGGAAAATCCTTGTTTTCCTTTTGGGCCAGTTGTACAAATTGGACACTTTGGAAGGGCTGAAGACAATGACCATGCCATTGGATCAAAACTAGATTCTCCCAAGTTCTACAAGAGTCAGCTGAACTCACTAAAATCCCAAGGACAAAATAGCATGTTTCAATATTCTAGCTTAGGCACAGCTAATTTTTCCTAACTGAGCTGGGGTTTGAGACTCTCAAGATAATGGACAGCTCTTCCCTTGTCATTTTGCACACTATCCTAGCCTCTGCCCGTGGATCAGAAAATAACCCAAATGACATTTGTTTCATGGGCAGCTATGGAATATCTCAGAGCTTAGTCAATCTGATGCCCCTTGGATATGGCAACCAACAAATCACTCTACTGAGGCTGGACTTTGAGACATATTGGGGGATATTGTAGAGGGTAAAGGAAATGGCTGAGAGCAGGAAAAGATGTAGGATGCTTCTTCTTCCAGGTACCCATCCAGGATACCCCTGGCTAGGTGGTAGGAAGACAAGCATGGAGGAGAGGATCTTGGCTTCTCCTTCCCTTGTCCCCCTTGGTCAACTTGGACCTGACCATTTGCCAAACACATTAACACAGAAGTAAGAAGTTAGAGGTCGGGCACGGTGGCTGACGCTGTAATCCTAACACTCTGGGAAGCTGAGGTAGGCAGATCGTTTGAGCTCAAGAGTTTGAGACCAGCCTGAGCAAGAATGAGACCCCCATTTCTACCAAAAATAGAAAAAATTAACTGGGCATGGTGGCGCATGCCTGTAGTCCCAGCTATTCTGGAGGCTGAGGCAGGAGGATCGCTTGAGCCCAGGATTTTGAGGTAGCCGTGAGCTAGGCTGACGCCATGGCACTCTAGCTGGGGCAACAGAGTGAGACTCTGTCTCAAAAAAAAAAGCAGCTAGAGTCTGCCCTCTTACACTTTAGTCTGTGTCAAATAGTAGATTTTAAAATTCTTCGGGGGCAGGGATGTCTTATTCACCTTTGTATAACCCCCTCAACTATCAAAATGCTTGCTATGTAGTAGCAACTTTTCTTTTAGGTAACAATATATCTCAATTGTTTCAGAATAAACACCCTGCTTTAATGTTTTGTAATTAGCTGACTATTGCACTCAATTCCAAACAAAGATACGATGAAGTTTAAGTGGGCAAAGGTAATCAAATGTGTTCTTTATTTCTTGTCCAGATGTTGTTGCCTTTGGGGTAGAGAGTAGACATGGGAAGAACATATTAATTCTCAATCATCTACAGGTACATTATTACTCTTAGAACTTTCTTTTGCAGCCCTGGTTAACCTTGACACTGGCCAGGGAGTGGAGTCCAATTGGAACAAGGATGTGGGCTCGCCAAGAGAGTGAGCCCTGGTCTTTCACGTGTCTGGCTAAATCTCTGTAATGGAGGCGGATAAATTTAATTGAATACTACTGTCATCATTTTGTATCTTTTCCTTTGTATCTTTACGAATAAACGACAGCACAATACCTTTGAAAGCTACTGTTCTATTAATTCAATAAGATGATAAACCCTTTCCTTATGCCTTTTTCCTTTAAAGGAGAGCATGAAATTATGTTTTAATAATGGGGCAACTAAGGATTGGGTTTTCCTCCCCTATTGCCTGTGAGGTGCTTGCATCTTCCACGTTAGACTCTTGGAGTTGCTTTTTCTGGGTGTGCCAGGAGAGAAGACTTTGTGTATCATCAGGTGCCATGCTCTGCTGGGCACGCTCTGTAATTCCTCCGTGCCAACACACACATCCTTTCAGGCTTTCGCCGTTCTCATTTCTGAATTTACCATAAAATTGATGGGTGCATTTAATGTGGCATTATTTTTTTCCACAAAAGGCTTATTATTTAATCACAGTGATGGTGGCTTTTATAATTGATGCTATCTTAGAATAGAGGAAAGGTAATGTGTTTTCGTTATCTATTGTTGCACAACAAATAACCACAAAACTTAAAATAGCAATAATCATATATTACCTCTCATGGTTTCTGTGGGTCAGGAAGTCACTTGAGGCACAGTAGGGAGGTCTTGTCTCTGCTGCATGCTGCCTGGAGCATCAGTTGCAAGACTTACAGCCTCGAAGTTAGAATCGTTTGAAGTTCATTCCCAGGTGAGCTTTTCTGGGGCTGTTTGCCCACATGAGGTCATTCCGTGAAGAGATAATGTAGTGAAGGGACTAAACGGAAAATCTTCATTCTTTTTATTATGAATGAAAGATTTTTCCAAGCTCATGAGGATTTTTGGAAGGAAGAACAAATTCAGCATTTTTTTAATGATCTGATTTATTTGTTTATTTATTTTCAGCATATTGTGGGGGTACAAATGTTTAGGTTACGTTCCTTGACTTTCCCCCTCTTTCCCCCTCCAGTCAGAGCTTCAACGCACCCATCCCCCAGGTGGTGAGCATCGCACTCCTTATGTATGTATATACGCATCCCCTCCTCCCCCCTCCCGTCTACCCCACACCCGATAAATGTTGTTCCTATATGTCCACTTAGGTGTTGATCAGTGAAACCAATTTGCTGGTGGGTATATGTGATGCTTATTTTTCCCTTCTTGGGATACTTCATTTAGTAGAATGGGCTCCAGCTCCATCCAGGAAAACACAAGAGGTGCTATATCACCATTGTTTCTTATAGCTGAATAGTACTCCATGGTATACATATACCACATTTTATTAATCCACTCATGTATTGATGAGCACTTGGGTTGTTTCCACAACTTTGCAATTGTGAATTGTGCTGCTATAAACATTCGAGTGTAGGTGTCTTTTTTATAGAGTGTCTTTTGTTCTTTTGGGTAGGTGCCCAGTAACGGAATTGCTGGATCAAATGATAGATCTACTTGAATCACTTTAAGGTATCTCCATGTTGCTTTCCACAGAGGTTGCACTAGTTTGCAGTCCCACCAGCAATGTAGGAGTGTTCCTATCTCTCCATATCCACGCGAACATTTATTGTTTTGGGACTTTTTAATAAAGGCAATTATCACTGGAGATAAGTGATATCTCAGCATTTTTTTTTTTTTTTTGAGGAAGGCTGGACTTGGGTTTGTGATCTGAGGGGAGTGGACGTCGGAATTTTGGAGCAGGTTCTAACTTTTTGGCATTCGGAAGGGCAGCCTGTGTGATATCAGGCATATGGCTCTGTCCGTCAGTATGCAGGATGGTTTATACCAGACTCCTTATTCATTCTTTCCCAACTCTCCATACCATCTTGAGGTTTGAAATTCTTAGTAGGGAAAAGAAACATAGTGGGTAATGCCACTTTTCCCTCCATTTAAATCAGGGACTTGATTACCAGCTCCAAATACTCCTTTTCCACCCATTCCAGAGAAAAGTTCTCCTCTTGCAGTGCTTTGAGATCTCTGACCTGAGCAGATTAAGGGAGCACTTTCTCCAAAACCGTCTTACTCATCGCTCAGATAAATCCTAGATCCAAGGGAATCCAGTAGCCAACAATGTGTGGTCTCTCTAGCCCTTCTCAACCCTGAGGGCTCAAAGAATTAGATAAAATATGGTCTTTGAAAAAAAAAAAAACAATACTACCTTTTCCTAAAAGGGTAAAGTTTTAATAAAATGGAAATTTTAAGTTTAAACATTTTAGAATTCAGAAGAGCCATTTCTTAAGGCCTACAGCTATTGAGGTTTCTAAATATGATGTTTAAAAGAATATTAATATTAGTACAGAAATGTAAAACCAGCATTCTACCACAAAAAAAATAGCTTTCCTTTGCTGAACCCATTTGGCTTAAGTCTCCAAGGGTTTACTGAGCACTAGTTTCAGAATATTGAGCTTTAAGGGAATTTTTATAAAAGAAATATCATCATCATCAATAGCTCCTATTTGCTGTGTGCCTCTAGCTGGCAGGCACTGGAAGAGGTCCTAATGACATCTTGTTTAAAAACCTTGTAAGGTTGGTGGTATTATCCCCATTTTACAGATAAGGAAACTGAGGCCCAGATTATTTATATAATTTGTCAAGGTCATACATCTAGCAAGTAGCAAGCAGAGATACAAAACCATTGTGTGAGGCAATTTGGCCAGTATTTGGGTGGCTGTAGGATTTTTCACAAGCAACTACGAAGTCTAGGGAATTAGTGCATACCAGTGGAAACATTTCATGTGGCCTGTCTTCTTGCCTGAAGCTTGAGGCTTGGAAGAATGAGAGAAAGGGTCTTTATAGGCCTAATTCATTCCTTTCCCATAGCTCTGCCCACCTCCCCATTTTATGCACCTGATATGAAGATGTTCATATGATTTTATTTTAGAGCCTGTAATGACTGCTTGGTAAATAGCCTCATGAGGTCATTCTAGTATTTTAGAAACATGACTTCTAAGACACCTGCCACATTGGCACTTTTACTGACTTCAACCCACATCCCAAAAAGAGGGCTGGAGCTCTGCTGCTATCACAATACACTGCACAGTGAGACCCAGAGTCACTGTATCCCTTGAACACTTTGCCTGTGTGATGGCAGCCATCTGCAGCTACCAAATTTTTCATGGATTTTTTTTCTTTCTTTTTATTTTTTTTTAAGCATCATACAGGGTTTTAATTTTTAATAAGGTAAATATCAATAGCTATAACCCACATAAATAAAAATCTGTTGCTATTTGGGGTTCTCAATAATTTTTTTAAGAGTAAAGTGCTCTGGAGGCCAAAAAGTGAGGAAACCACTGTGGATTATCCCCAGCTGTGACAGGTCCCTTTCTTACTATGACCTCATAAGAGGCCACTGTTATGGAATTTCAAGCACCTGTATAGGTAAGTTCCTGGTTAAGCTTGGGTTTTCAGTCTTTCTAGCTCTGGAAGCTGGTTTTCCTTGGTCTAAGAGTTAGCTTGTTTTCTCCTGGCATTGTGGGCTTTCTATTTTGTTTATTTGTTATTAACTTTTTCTCTTTTTCTCTTTCTTTCTCTTTTTTTTTTTTTTTTTTTTTTTTGAGACAGGGTCTCACTCTGTTGCTCGGGCTAGAGCGCAGTGGTGTCATCATAGCTCACAGCCCGAGTGGCTGAATGGCTGGGATTACAGGAGCGTACCACCATGCCCTGCTGAGTTTTCTATTTTTTTGTAGAGACATGGTCTCAGTCTTGCTCAGGCTGGTCTCAGACTTCTGTCTTCTAGCAGTCCTCCTGCCTTGGCCTCTCAAAGTACTAGCATTATAGGCCTCAGCCGCCATACCTGGCCTGATTTTTAATTTTATTTTTGTTTTTCTCATTTTTCCCTTTTCCTTAGTCTTTTTTATTTTTCTCAATTTTTTCTTTTCTCCGTATTCTTTTTTTTCTTGTTTTCTTTTTTCCTTCTCCCATGTTTTTCTTATTTATTCCCTTTTCTCATTTTTTAAAAATTTTCTTAGTATTTGGATTTTTTGTTTATTTTTACTTCAGTTTGGCATTGTGCTTTAATCTCATTATAAAGGTCAGTTTGTCGGGTGGTCTTTGGAAGTAATCTTCTTCTGAGGTAATCTAGACCACGCTTCTCACCAGCTTTTCCCAGTTTTAAGCTGATCTTGGCTTTCAAGCCCAGCACTAAGTCCAACATGCTGCAGGGCCCATGGCCACCTCAGCTGAGGACACCCATATTGGCAAACACCAGCTCCTCTGCACCATCATCAAGGGTGACTTCACCACGGTAACGGTGGCCCAGCACATCCTCACTGGGAAAAATGTAGCCATGAGGATCATTGACAAGAGCCAATAGAAGTCCTCCAGCTTCCAGAGACTATCAGTTCTGGAGGCTTGAAGTCTGAGATCAAGGTGCCAACAGGGTTAGTTTCTTCTAAGGCCTCGCTCCTTGCCTGCAGACAATCATCTTCTCACTGTGTCATCACATGGCCTTTCTCTGTGCCTGCCTCTCTCATGGATTTCTGTTTTAGTGTCTCACTGATCATGTAAAGAGAGGCTATTTTATTCTAAGGAAAATTTGTCAGGTAGAGGTCTGGTATGGCTCAAAGATTGTAGTAGCGCAACTGCCAGACATTATGTAAATCTTTCATTTTTGGTGTCTGTGTGCCTTTGTGTTGAATCCAGATTGTTTTTAGCTTGGCTGTGTTTATGACATTCTCTAGAGAGTTTAGCACTCGGGAGGTTTTCTAAATTAATGAGGGGATTGCATCACGGATGACCGCTGTTGTGGTTTCTTTACATGCAGGGTAGCCAGTGGCTACAGGGTGTTGGTGTTGGTGGGAGGAGTCAGGGGGTGAGAGGTACCAAGCACACTTAAGGCTTGAAATTTACAAAAACGGTTTGTTCCTTACTTTTCAGATTAATTTAAATGTTTTTCTTATTGTAGAAATGTCTGTTTATTATAGAAAATATATAAAGCATATCTGGGCCCCCAAAAGAAACAAAAATGACATCTTGAAGTTATCCGTCACTGTTAAGATTTTGGTTTAACTTATCCCAATCTGTGTGTCTGTGTTTGTGTGTGTGTGTGTGTGTGTGTGAACATGTATACATATGTTTGTTTTTACAAAAATGAGCCTATACTGTAAATATTGTTCTATAAATTGTATTTTTAGATGTATCTATTCATTAAATATTCTTTTATAGCATCATTTTTGATGTCCATAAAGTTCTTATTGTATGGCTATGGCATAGCTTTTGGATGTTAGATTTATTATTATTTTTTCTTTACTCGGTAATCTTGCAGTGACTGATAGAAAGAGGCTTTTAAAATTTTGGACCACCAAACTGGCTCTCTTCCTGCACTGCAATCAGTAGAGTGTGTTAGCTATGGCTGCTCCCCTGCCCCGAAACCCACCTCCCAGCCAAGGAATGCTGTGGAACTGATCGCTGCTGACAGCTCATGAACCTTTGCTATTTCTTCTTGCAGGACACAGAGCATGTGGTGCCCAGCCAGTCAGAATATCAGGGGAAAGCAAGAGCTCCAGCCCATGAGAGTCCACAAAACAATACCTTCAGGTGCCAAGAAACAGTGCAACTTCAACCAAGGTGGGCCTTTTGTTTGTCAGAAGCTGCACTGTGCCTGGGGCTCCTTTCCCAGAAATGCTCACTTGTGTGCTTGCCACCCGCTGTGCAAGAGTCAGAGGCTTTCTAACTTTTGTTGGCATTCTTTATAGTCAGAGAAGCTGCCTAGAGGGGCCTAGAAGGAGAATCCCAGAGTGAGTTTAAGAGAAATGTAAATGACCTACTTTCTCTGTCTCCTATTTGAAGAGAATCCACCTTAAGGCTCAAGAAGGGGTGGAGATGGGTCCTGCCCTTGGAGAGAAATGCTAATTTCATTCATTCTGTCCCCTTTATTCCATGCTAGAGGGGACTAGGTTTTCCTTTGTGATCATGATAAATTCATGATGACCATGTAGGCACCATGCCAACTGCTTTCACATATTCCCTCATTTGGCCTTCGCCACTTCCTCATAAAGCTAAGTACTCATAGTCCCAATTTATGAAGGAGTCTGAGTCTGATAGACATTAAGACACTTGCAAGTGGAAAAGGCTGAGCCAGAATTTGAACCTATTAATACAAATGTCTGATTACAGCATGGCAGGTGCGGATTCTGTGCTGACCCAAGTGTGGTCATGTTGTTCAGTGACAACTGTCAGCCCTGAAGTAGCCCCAGGGGTGGCCTCACTAGCCTGTTAGACCTGCTGGAGACTGCCTTGGAGCCAGGGCAAGGATGTGGGTAGAAAGCTGCCTGCAGAAAGGTTGGCATGACATTCTGACAGGAGCCCGACATTGCAGCTGTCTATGGAAAGTCTCTTCTGGAAATAAACAGAAGAAAGAATTCAGCCGCTAGTTGTGTCAGCTGTCTTTGTAGGATCTTCTGCACGGTGTAATCATAGCCCTTACTCAGTGGAAAGGGGGGGGGGCTGTGCTTCTGAGCATGACCTTTAGAATTTTTTTCTAAGGCATCACAGTCTAAATGAATCAACAACTACAGAGAAGATTGGCTGTGCTGTGTAATTGTGCATTAAAATATCCACTATACTAAGTTTAGAATCATGGAACCCCAAAGGTAAGGTGAATCACTATCCAAGTGGATTTACGGGCACATTTAATAACCCTCCTCACAAGTTGCCATCTCTTATCTGTTTATTTTTACTTGACAGATAATACCTGTTGGACTCAGCCTTGTCATTTTCCCACTGATCAGGACATTTTCCCTTTTATTTGAGCCCTTATCATAATAAAGCTGTTTTTGGCTGGCTAGATTCCACTTAGGCAACAACCCACCAGCCTGATGACTGCCTCTCTCAGCAAGAATAAGGTCTACTATATTCCCATGCATATTTCAAAATAGTATAAAAGCAAAACAAAACAAACAAAACTCACACTTAAGTTATTCATGCTTGTGTATGGAATATATAGTGGTCCTTTGGGGGTGGATATTTGACAAAGGCCAATAAGGAAAGAATGGTATTAGCAGTTAACCTTCTCAAAGATGCTTGATGTTCAGTAAACTTAAAACTATTTTGTATCCCACCTACAGTGGAAAGGTTAACTGGTGGTTTTACTGTTGTGAGAGGGAAATGCAGAAATTAAATAGGATTTTGTGGTGGGACTCATTTACATATGACTAGTTGACAGCTAACAATATTGAATGAGAATAGGCTTTTGAGGGAACATACAGAGTAGCAATTCTTATAGTGCGGATGCACAGAGGAGTTTCATTTTATTTATATTCTTGGAGATCTATGGCACCCTGCTTCAGAAAGAGGTGCACACATACACACAAGTTTGTGTAAAATTTTAGGAGGTTCTCAGACCTCTTCTGCATGCCAGGAAAAGAAAATGCAGAGTGTCTGGGCAGTCTTCCTCCTTAAGTCAGATTGTCTTCCAGTCCCTGGGACATTGGCTCCTTCTTGTAAAAGTAGATCTGGTCTCTCTTCCTCTACCCGTTAGCAAACCTCCATAGGATCCCAAGTACCTTCTTGTCCTTTTCTGCTTTCCCCACTCAGCCTCCATGCCACACTTTCACAGGACTTAAGTTTCTGAGCTAGCAGCATTCCAGAATGTTCTGTGCATCAATCAGTGTTAGCAATGGCAGGATCTGGTGCTAAGTCACAGATCAGTGCTGTTAGGCCAGTTATGTCTCGTGCTGTTAGATTACTATTTAGATTGGGCCGGTAACCTTTAAACTACAGTTATTTATCACAAGCATTGTGGCATCACCCAGGGACATTCTAATGGAACTTAAAAAAAATCCATCTCAAAATATTATAGGGATTGTGAAATGTGATGAACTGGTGAAATGAGATCGGAGGCTAAAAACAACTCACAGGAATGTGAGGTAGCTCACATCCCTGATAACATTCCTCTTCTGTTTTAAGCCAGCATCTGGCCAGGTCTGGGCATATTTTGCTGAACAGGATCTTGATAGAAACGTGATACTGTAATAGGACACTCCAGACCTAGGTTTGGCTTGGAGTGAGGGAAGAAGCCAGGCTAAATCTCAGCAGGTGTAAAATGCCACCTTCTTGGTGGTGGGAGAGGGGAGAAAGTTATTAACATAATGCATACCATAAAAAAGGAAGAAAGATCTCTTCATAGCCAGATGCCACCAAGGGGTCACACATCATTTCGGTGACATCTGAAGGAATAGTGTTCAGAAAATGAACCCATCTTTGTAGAAGTGTAAATTTGAAGCTGATTGAGGTCATGGGGTGGACATTGATCTTTCCATGCATGCCAAATCATTTCATACCGATAACTCTGACAGCTCTCATGTTGTATCTTGGGTTCTTTCTAGCACAAGGAGCCTTTTTCTGTCTGTGAATAAACTTCGGGAAGTTCTATGAATGTTTTTGCCAGAGTCTGAGTGTGTATATACTCTGCTGGTTTTTTATTGCTACTGTAACAAATGACCACAAAGTCATGGCTTAAAACAACACAAATTTATTACTTACAGTCCTCTAGGATGGAAGTCCAACACGGGTCTCACTGGGCCAAAAGAAGGGTGTTGGTAGGATTGCATTCCTTTCTGGAGGCCACGGGGAAGAATCAGTCCATTTCCTTACCTTTTCGAGTTTCCAGGGGCTGCCCACATTCCATGGCTCATCGTCCCTTTTCCAAAGCCAGCAACATTTTGTCTCTTTCTGATCATGGGTGGGACAGATTTTCTGATTTGAGGTATTCGTGTGATTAGATAGGGCTCACTCAGAAAATCTAAGATAATCTCCCTGTCTCAGGGTCCTTAACTTAATCAAATCTGCACAGTCCCTTTTATGTAAGATAACATGGCAAAGGAGGGACATGGAGGAGGACATGGACATTTTTGGGGGGGCCATTATTCTGTGTACCTCATGTACGTTTATTTTTCCAGGGAAAATCTCTAAAGCATTTATCAGAATTTCATATACAGCACATGACTCCAGCAAAGGTTTTAAAACCCCTGTCCTAGTGTCTTCCTACCTCCAAGTCTGCCTGCCCTTCCAAATGCCCTCAGCAGAGCCAGCCTCAGATATAGTTTTTGCTGCCTCCATCTTTTTGCATTGCTCCCCTCCTCCCATTGGCCACGTTCCCCCATCCCTAATATCATATTGCTGGCAGTACAGTGCCCCACATAAGAGGCCTCAAATTTGGTGTCCTACAGGTATATCTTGTGTGGAGACATACTTGGCTCACATAACATTAAAATATTTTGAATCAATATTCAAAAATCAAGAGTTTTTACACATTTTTGGCTTTAACTTTGGAAGAACCTGAAGATGGGATAACTCAGAGCCTACATTCCTACAAGGCAACAATTAACTGGAGCTGAGGAGCAGCTCTTCATTTTCACATAATTCTTACCAATCTCTCCCTATTTAGTTATGCTCTTTGCCCAGCTTCTATAGGTATTTGATTTGTAATGCCTGCTTCAATCCTTTTCTTCCCGGCAACTGCAGAGTTCCTGGGGACTCTGTAGCTGCCTGGAGCTAATTCCTCCTGGATGGAAATGTCTTATCATATGGTGATGGCTGATGATGAGTTAATGCCATCTTTTCCCAGATGACATGTTTGCATTTTAACATGGACCTTCGGTGCATATGAGTGGAAGTGCTGGGTATTGTATTTCTCTGGCATGCTCCTCAGTATCTGGTGTTTTCAAAACATGTAAAAATTACAGAACTGTATTTAGTTAAAGCTGGAAGAAGCCTTTGTGATCATTTAATGAAACTCTCTCATTTTCTAGTTTGACACCTAGTGAGACTGTGATTTGCTAAAGTTCTCACTCCCCTTGGTAACAGAACCAAGACAAGCACCATCAATGTGTATAGAGCAGCCATTTGATGAATATGTATCAGTTTGACTCATTTTTATAGCTAAAGCCAGTGCCAGTCCTGTAAACCCTCAGATGTGACAAAGGGAAATTTATGAATGTAAGAGAATACTAATGAAGTTGGGGATTTCTTACTCAGCTAAGTAAATTTACTTTTGAGAATGATTAACTCACTTATATTTAAAATATTGTATTAAAATTTATGACAGCATTAAACTTTTAATGTTGTTAAAGAACTTGTCTATATAAACAGGAGCTATTCCGTAGCATTGTCTTACTATTAATTAGGTTGGTGATTACACTGTGAGTTCCAGTTCTTTGGCTCTTCATCTAGAAGTCCCCTGTTAGAGGCAGTCCAAGATCCTTAGCAAGGATAAAGGCCTTTGACAGTTTCCACTATTTTTGTGACATTCCAGATGAAAGAAAAAGCTGGGGGCTTTGTTGCTTTATAGAAAGAGGAAGTTTTGTTGGCAACAACTTTTCCATGGGGGATAAATCCTTTCATCTTTTGTTTTTGAGATAGACCACATGTGTGTTTTAATAGCTAGTTGTTTCTTATTGAAATGTTTTTCATGGAGTAAGCAGAGTCTTAGTTCTGCTAAAAAGAGAAAGAATGAATAAGAGAATGAGCACCCAAAGATTTTTAATAATACAAAAGAATCATCCTCCCTTGTTGGATTGTACCAGAGCAGGAGCTCTGCATGGTTCCAGCATGTTCTTCTTCCTCCTCATTAGTGTTCTCCTAGGTTTTGTTTGGTCTTGTTTTTTTTTTTTATGAGAGGAGTGTGGATAAGGTAGAGATAAAATAAATAGCTTGTCTTCACAATGTTTTGAGACTCTCTGGTTCACAGCTGGATAATGAGTGGGTTCCAACAGGACTCACTTTGAGTATCCTGCATGGGGGAAGCTATGCGGTGGGGACTCCTCCTCTCCTTAGCTACTCCCTCCCGCTGCCTCTCCCCATGGGCACAGAAACAACCTGGTGGAATGCAAAGAATATTGGAATTAAGAAATGTAGGATTACATCCATCAAGCAACGTTAGCACTTCACTCAAATTCCTGAGTCCTGTCCTCTAACGTAAGGAGTTTGGGTTAAATGATTTCTAAGGCTCCTTCTGGCTCTAACATTAAAAATGCTCAACACTCTAGATATTTAAAGGATTAGACAAGGAAAGACTTTAGCTTAAGAATACAAGCTCTTGCAGATAAAAATAATTCCCCCACCCTGCTTTAGAGCACAAAAATCCCACACCAAATCCTTAAACTGCTGATTGAAAAAGAGCCCACACTTGATTATTTTGGAAATGAAACTCTAAATCTGAAATGCCTACTTTTGTTTTTTTTTTTTTTTAAGAAGTCTGCCCTTGGTCATTTGATAAATTGTTAGCACTTTCACCAGGCAATGATTAGGCATAAGGATAAAAAGGAAACTCAAAAAAAAAAAATTACTACTACTACCACTACTACTACTAATAAAATAAATGAAACACTATAAAAATACAGAAAATCCCAAGGTCATAATGTATTGTAATCTTAGCACCCAGATATTACTGTTCTTACCATTTTAGTGTACATTCTTATGTTGTTGCTATTATTTTAATGTTGGCATAAAAAAGAATTGTATATGAAAGGGACTTCTTGATGCATGGGGATTTGAATCTGCTAGAAGCACCATTTCAAGCAGGCCCTAGAGTAGAAAGCTAGACAAGAATGCATTATGACTATGCAATATTTATATATAATAGTGTGCTCGTTTAACATAAGAACAGTAAGCTGAGTAATAGAGCAGTAGTTTAATTATCACAAGGCTGGGGAGTTCATTTATGGCTAAAGTAAATAAATGTAATTTTCTATAACAAACATTCTAATATACAGTTTCTATAAGAAACATGTTTTTCAAGCTTTGATGTCATTATAGTCCTTTGTTAGGAATGATATTTCTAGAAAGAAAACTTTGTCCTTAACATCTTAACATCTTGGAAAGCTTCTTGGGTCAACATGGAATAGACATTTCAATAATGATTAAAGGAGCAGGAAATGTATAAACTTAAACCTAATTTAGAACTTTGACCAGCTGGTTAAGTATTCAGTGCTCCTGAAGCCACTAGAATGAGGCTGTTTAACTTACTCTTCATCTTCCCCATGAGGCAACAGCTATTTTCCCATACTTCTGTTATAGTATTAATAATTGTCAAAAGGTAATTCCTTCTCAAGATTTACATTAAATATTCAGCTATAAGAAACAATGGTGATATAACACCTCTTGTATTATCCTGGATAGAGCTGGAACCCATTCTACTAAGTGAAGTATCGCAAGAATGGAAAGATAAGCACCACGTGTACTCACCAGCAAATTGGTTTCACTGATCAACACCTAAGTAGACACATAGGAATAACATTTATTGAGCATCAAGCAGATGGGAGGGGGAGGAGAGGATGGGTATATACATACATAATGAGTGCGATGTGCACCGTCTGGGGGATGGACACGCTTGAAGCTCTGACTCGGAAGGGAAAGGCAACACACGTAACCTAAACATTTGTACCCCCATAATATGCTGAAATAAATATTCATGTGATGGAACTCTTGAACTAACACTTTAATTTGATTTTTTTTTTGGTCAGAATCATTTACAGATACTGAAGTTTGTCAGGGAATTAAAGAAGCTTTACTGGGAAGATTTCTAAGGCCAAAGGCAACTATAATGGATAAATTTGCTTTGAAGTTTTTTTTGTTTTGTTTTGTTTTTTTAAGCATCTTGCTGGACTCTTAAGAAAAACTCTGTCAGACAGGAAAGAGAAGTCTGAAAAGTACAAACATTATTTCAGAGTAGGCCTAAACAAGGTACACCGAGGGCAGCAGGTAGTTGGGACCAGCTCTTGTGAGGGTGATTTATTTTGTAAAACCAAGTTGAGCCCTCAAAATAATAAAATGTGAGACAAAAAAAAAAAAAGATTTACATTAAATACTACACCCCCCCACACACATATGTTATGTATAGTGACACACAGCTGCCACCTGTCCCCTCTACATATATGTTTTATTTTACCTTTAACCAATGCTGGATTCAAACATTTCATGGAAAAAAAATGTACATAATATTTATGTTTTATGTATAAATGTGTTTCTAAGAATATGTTACATATACAATGATACTGCTTTATGTTGCATTATATTATACATTGCTATACATTATATTACCTTAGATATATGTGATTACATTACATTGCCAAGTAACTTGTTTGTCCACTTCATATTATAACTTTCCATATTATAAAATATGCTATATCATATTTAATGGTTGTAAATACAGTCATGCACCTCATAATGATGTTCTGATCCACATCAGTGTATACAATGGTGGTGCTATCCTGTAAGATTATAATACTATGTTTTTCACTATACCCTTTCTATGGTTAGATATGTGTAGATACACAAACTCCACTGTGTTACGGTTGCCTGTACTATTCAGTACAGTAATGTGCTGTACAGGTTTATAGCCTAGGAGCAACAGGCTACGCTATATTGCCCTCAGGTGTAGAAGGCTATATAATCTCAGTTAGTGTAAGTAGACTGTGATGTTCACACAATGACGAGATTGCCTAATGAAGTATTTCTCAGAACAAATCTGCATTGTTAAGCAAGACACGACTGTATTTCATTCTGTGGCTAGACCATCATTTACTTAACTAATTCCAAAGTACTTGATATTGTGGTTACTTCCAGGATTTGTATTTGTAGACATTTCTGTAGGAAACGTCTTTTTAAAAATATCTTTATGTACATCCCTTATAGTTTCCTTGGTTTGTGCTTAAGGGTCAAAGGCATAGGATTTGAAACGGTTAATTGAAATGAGACTTAGGATACAAATGTTTCAGTTATCTGATCATGGAAGAACATATGAATATAATGAATAATTGGTAATTTTGAAAGAACTAAGTAGAAAGTCATGTGGCTGGATTTCTGTATGTATTGGACTCATAGGATAGAGGCTCTGGGTGGAATGTTTGAGACAATTCAATACCATCCCTCCCCCTTACTTATGTATTCATTAGATGTTTCTGTTTCACCACCACTAGCCCTCACAGTTTTCTATGGGCAAAGTGCTTCTGGCTCTCACATACTCAGAGGACATTTGAAAGTCATGCAGGGCATGGAGCAATTGATTGTTGCACGGGACTGCCCCACGCATGTCAGTGGGTGGCATCTTTGCCTCTAGCCCACAGAATGCCAGCAGGCATCTCCAGCTTCTGTGACAGTCACAAATAGCCCCTAAATTTTCTAAATGTCCCCTTGGGGGGCATGCCACCACCCTGTTAAAAAGCACCAAATGTCATGATGGATACCTTATTTAAAACCCCTATTTTACCTGTGTTTTCATTAACATGGACACATGTTCATTATCTATTCATAAGTGGAGTAAAAATAATTACTTAACAGTATTGCAATGTGTTCCTATTTTTGCTTAATATATTATTATGTACAGAAATGTATACTGGAAAGACATAAATCAATATTTTATTGGTGATGATTCAGGGGTGGGATGATTGCGGGGGATTTCAAAAATATTCTTTGTGCTTTTGCTTTCCAAGTTTTTCCCCTATTAAGCCTCTATTAAGTTTGTAATTGGAGAAAGTGATAATTTTATAAATGCAAAATAAGTAATAGTACACACTGATTCTCTAGCTTTATTTATTTATTTACTAACTGTTGTATCTTACTTTGGGGCAGACATCAATGTTAGAAGAGTATTAGGAGACAGTGAATTTATTTTATATTTTGGTTAACTAGGAGAAACTTAAAATGAGTTTTCAGTGGTACCTGTGGCCTTTATGGTTTGGGCAGTCGGGATCAGAAAACAAATATTAAAGATGACTTTTATAGGTTCAGATGATGTTTAAAACCAGAATTTGTGGCCTACCTGCCTCTTTCCTTGAACGTTTCTGTGACTAAAAGTAGAAGAAAGTCTCTTCTCACACCCTTGAACAGCACTCAGTCCTCAGGGGTCTGCACAGAGCTCTTACCAAGAGCACCCCTAGGACCCTGCAGATGCCAGGGACAAAGAAGTGCCAAGGCCTATTCAAGTGGGTTGAGGTCCAAGAGGAGGAAGGTTGAGCAGGGGTAAAGTAGGAACAAGCCAGGTGTAGAGGCTTCTTAGACAATGCCTTAAATTTATCACCAATATAAGAAAACAATTTTGGCCACACCCAACCTATTGAATAAATCCAAGCACACATAACAGAGCCCTTGGGAAGGGCCTATGAATTGTATTCTAGATACTGCAGTGTGAAGAGGGAGGGCCTTGGCAGTAAGCAGACCTGAATGCTAATTCCAGCTTTGCTACTTCCATGGATAAATTTCCTAACTTCTCTGGGCTTTGATTTCTTCAGATAATGGTAATGAAAATACCTACCTCTCAGAGCTCCTGTTGTAAGGATTAAATGAGACAATACACGTCCAGCTGCACTCAGGGTCTGGCCTGCGACAGGTGCTCAGTGATGTTGCTCTTCCGTGGGAGCCTGGTTTCCCGGCTCCGTGCAGGTCTTCGCTCAGCTCCACGTACTGATCTAGGGCCTGCCCACACATCCCCTTGCCTCTAATGTTCTCTCTTCTCCCCTCATTTATCTAAATTTCAGTCCCATCTCAGAGGCCAGCTCACTCCCAGCTCCTCCTGCACTTTCTCTTTTCATAGCAGCCCACATTGATCTCTGTAGTTACAACATGTTCAGCTTAATTAGGTACGTGGTTAATCTCAAGAGTTCTTTGGTGTATCTCTTCAAATAAGATATATGCCTATTTTCTTATAATTATTTTGAATGTGCACAATTTTTAGCATAATGCTGAACTCATAGGTTCAGGAATTTAGTAAAGTTCCTGCTTACTGATTCTTAGGTAATCCCATGGAATTCTGAGTTTCCATCCATGTGCCATATTCCATTATGGTCCTTTATATAACAGGTCTTTCACAAGCTCCAGTTTGTTTTTATGCACACTGCCTGCACTTGCCATATTTCCATATCTATCCCTCACAGAATCCAGACTGCCTTCATAGACCTGTTGTCCTACATATCTTTAAGTTAGGTCTTCTTTCTAGTTGAATCAAAAACTACACATACCTTGGACCAGTTGGTTTCCTGAATTGCCAGTTGAGATTACAGTGATTTGGACTTTCTTGCTTGGACACGTGATTAAAATAATTTCAAAGAGGAAGACGATTATGAAGAGTGGTGGTTGAAAAGTAGGAATCAAGATAATGGTCCTTTCCAACATACGGTTTCTGCCAAGCTTGCTGATCTTGTTTGTATGCATTGCAGGAGACCTAGGCAATTGCATGCTGAGTGGTTGTTTCTTGGTAATGGTAGTATTTGTAAAAAGAAAGGTAGTTGGTGTTCTCTTGCAAACAATGGAAACTAGCTGTTTGACTCAGGCAAGGAAGGGAGTCTAATGAAAGGTTATGAGTTTAGCTTACAAAATTGAGCTGAGGGCAAACAGGACCTGGGAAGGGCAAGAACCAAGCCTGGTCTGTGAATTTCTAGAATCTCAATGATAAGAACTTGTCTTCCTGGTATGCCACCATTGGATGATCCAGTGCTAATAGCCTTCCAATCCTGCTCAAGTTATGACTTCCAGGGAAAGGGAACTAACTGGCTTACTTCAGGTCATATGTTCACATTTGCATGTGGAATAGCGGAGGGCTAGTTCCACAAAAGGAAGGGGAGGTTGGTATCAGAATAAGTGTATTGAAGATGAGAAGGGCTGGGCAGATGAAATTAGTATTGTGTTGGGTGACTTAGAGGCATGGGAAGAACCTGGAACTGATAGAAGAAGAGAATTAAGAGCCAGTTTTAAGGTAACTGCAAAAAAGGGTCTGATGTGCCTGGCCAAATTTGAGTGAGTCAAAGGCAGGGAGAGACGAGGGCTCCTCTAACTTGCCTTCCCAATCCTTCGCTCACCCTTGCCCCTCAGGCTGACACTGACCCAGGTGCTGCTCATCTTGTGCCACGTCCACATCAGCAAGGACAAGCAAGGCTGGAGTGTAGTGAGCTGCAGAGAGAATGTATCAGCTGGTATCAGAAAGGTTGGCAGTGGCCACCCTGCTCAGGGACTGGTAGCCACAATTGATTTTAGACTTTGTCTAAGTCTAGAGAAAAATCATTAGAGGTTATAAACAAGAGTGACATGCTCAGATTTACATCTTAGAAAGACCACACTGGGTACTGTATGCTGTACTCAGGGGGACACATTGGAAGCTAATATATCATCTGTGTGGGAAGTGCTAGTGACAATGAAGATGGAGGGAATATGACAAGTGAAGGATAGAGACTCATGACTCTTTCCTTCTGGGAGAGAGAGAAAATCTTTAATAGGGAATGGGTAGCATTTAGGCTTGGTTAATATTAATGCCTACACAGATCCCCTGTGCCTTTAAGTTCTATTGTTCCTAAAGCTATGCTGATTGATGCTTTAAAAGTAAAAGTGTTGGATGTTCAAGTATCAGTTGTAATATCACAGGGCCCAGTACAATCAGTAGTTATAACTATTCATGAACTATTTACCTGTCTTTCAAATTGCCCACATCTCTTGTCACTCCCTGTGCCCTTTGCTGCATCCGGTCCTGATCTAAATCTTTATTAGTGTGATTAATTTTTTCTCTTTCCCCAACTGTAAGCTCCAGGAAGACAGGGCTTGTGTCCACTCTGTCACCACTTTCTCACTTTAGGTTTTTCTGAAGGCAGAGCCTGGTAGGAGAAATCGGGCACAGGGAGATGGTCTTGGGAAACAGGAAATGGAGAAGCAGGAAGAGCCCCCAACAGGTGTGTAGCCTGGTAGGTCACCACTCTGAGGAACCATGTAGACAGTGCCTCAGACCTCTGAAAGCTGGGGGCTGCAGAGTTTATCCACGCACTCGCACCTCTGCTGGCTGCAAGCCGCCCCCAGGAGCATTGACTCTGCCACACATCCAGGCTGAGGGCATGAGCTCTGCCTGGCAAAAACCTTGAGGCAGAAGAGTGAGCAGACTTGGCAGGTGCTTGGGGTGGGATGATGGGAGGGAGCAGAACTGTCCTTGGACTGGCACATCAGCTACGACCACTGTTTCCTGGGCTGAGCACTGCCTGGTACAGGGAGCATGTGTCTGATAATTATTTACTAGGTGAATGGAATGAATGAGGTGATGCAAGCAAAATGCTTTGTATCCTGCTCAGCAAACCAGGTGCTACTCTCATTATTACTGCTAATAAGGTAATATTAGGGCCTCTGATTTCATTTGGTCCCCAACCAAACCTGCTGGATCCTGTGTCCTCAATATCCCTTCCCACACTTTCTTTCTGGTTCACAGGGTGTTTTAAACCACACGCATGGCTACGGTACCTCCTTCCCTCTGTCAACTCTGATGCTGGCCTGGTGGGCCTGCCTCACTGCTCACCCATGTTCTGGGCATTGGTGTGGTCTTGGCTGTTTCTGATCTCTGTTCCAGCCTAGTAGAGTGAGGAGCGGTTCCTATTCTAGGGCAGCTGGGCTGTCTTCTGTTTGGAGTTTCTC
Organism: Lepilemur ruficaudatus; assembly: GCA_963574885.1. Classification (NCBI taxonomy): domain Eukaryota; kingdom Metazoa; phylum Chordata; class Mammalia; order Primates; family Lepilemuridae; genus Lepilemur; species Lepilemur ruficaudatus. The sequence continues at coordinate 68,513 of CAUYRT010046509.1, read as the reverse complement.
ATGATGTCTCCAGGGACACAGCCTTGCCTCTGTGAGGAGGTGTCTCCTGGGAGGCCAGACCAGAAACACCATGTCACTCCTGTATTCACAGAAGTCCCTCACCTGTGTCCTTTGGTCACTGTTCCCCTCCCAGGCTATTGCCCTTGGACCTTTAGGGTAATGTTTCCCAGTTAAGATTCCCCTGGAGTGCTTGTTAAGTAGAGTTATCATTCTGCTCCTCTGGAAATGCTGATTCAGTAGGTCTGGACTGGAGCTCAGGAATCTCTGTTTTAATAATATTGACTGATTCTAACCTGCACAGGACTATGGGGGGGGGCCTGGGGTCCCAGCTACTGGCAGGGCATATTATTGGGGATCAGTGTTCTGTTTCTAATCATGACATCTTTGTCCCCTCGGTGGGAGTTCATTTATCTGGACAAGTGATACATGGATTGGAACGTCACTTTATGAACCTCTGATGACTTCTAGTTCTGCTTTCTCTCGGTAGGCTGTTGGGGACAATTTTAAACTCTGTGCCTCTGTTTCTTTATCTTTGAAGTTGGCTGTCCAGCGTTTGACCTTGGTCCTTTAGCAGACATTTGATTAAGAACCCATAAGAGAATGTCTTCAATGTGACTTAGACTCCCTAGAGAAAGGAACTTTATATTTACTGGTATTGAGTGTTGTTATTGTTGCCAATAATATTACTGGAATTTATTGGCATCTTGTCTGTGTCTGCATATAGAGCTATTGTTTGTATGTAAAGCGTGTTTTGCTCAGAGGGTTGTCCTCTTGGGATATACCTTTTGTTTTTGAAAGAGTTTCAGGAAACAGCAGCCGTGTAGCTGGCCAGCAGTCATCCGGGTATACATTAGTGTATTCCGAGTGTTGCTTTCTAATAAGAGGCTCAGGTTAATGCAGCGGAATACCTTGAATTCTTATGATGTGATGTGAGGTCAGTGCTATTTAGTTCTAAGGCTCTGATTCTAAATGAAGCATTCTGAAAAGTGTGTTCGATGCACTCCTTTTACTCTTGCTGCCCAAGTTTTCTAAATTATGGGTTCAAAATCCACTCACTAATCTTCAGTAGGTCTCCTCAGGGAAAAATGTATGTGCTTATGGGAATGAGAGTCATTCCATCCTGCAGGCTCTGCTAGCATGCTCTATGTGGAGGAGAAAGCACTGGTTGTATTATAGATATTGTGCACACTCAGGAATATATCATCATTGGCAGCTGCCCATCACCCTAGGATGAATGCTTTATTAACACATGTGAGTGCCTACTGTGTGTCATATTCCAAGATTAACTCTAGAGATAAAATGTTAAGCAGGACTCACCTGGTCCCTGATCCTCAGAGCTTACCATCATGAGAAAGAGACAATCAAATATACAAATACATGATTAGAAACTGAGACATGGTATGCTGCAGAAGTACAAGACCAGAACATGGTAAGAACATGTAAGAGAGACCCAACTGGGAGCTACCTAGCATCTAAACGATGAGTATGTTAATTAGGAGAGAAAATGGAGAGGGAAGAGCATTATAGGCACAGGGACCACTCATGTGAAGGGCTGTGCTAGAAAGGAGCATGGTGCGCCCGGGAGACTGGAAGAATTCAGTGTCACTGGAGCTCTGGAGGGAGAGTGGTTCGAGCTGAGGTTGAAGAGGTGGACAGAGACTAAATCCTTCAGGGCATCATAGGATACTTTAAGGATTTTGGTTTTTATTTTCAGTGCAGTGTGCAGATGGCTAGTGAAAGATCTATGTGGATGATGGTGTGGGGAGGGTAGAGGAGATGTGGGGAGACCAGGGAGGAAACTACTGTCATCCGGGTAGTTCAGATGAGAGGTGATGGTGGCTTGGTCCAAGATAGTAGTGGTGGAGGTAGAGGGGTAGGGAGAGATGCAAAAGTTATTTGGGATAAGAAACTGTAGGACTTGATAACAAATTGACTGTTAGCCTTGAGGCAGAGGAAAGTGTCAGATAACTCTCAGGTGTCCTCCCTGAGCTGTTGGATAGATGAGTGAGCTTTTTGCTGAGACAGGGAATACTTTCCTCCAGTAATTTAATTCTTGATAGATAAAATGTTGATATAGGTATAAAATCCCAAGTTAAAATGTGGCTTTTTCACAAATTATCACATCCTGTGGTTTGACACTGTCCTGAGGCCAAGAAAAATATCTTAATGCTTAGTTTGGTCTTGCTGTTTTGAATTTCAGTGCACCTCCTGAGAGAAGGACACTACAGGATGACCCAGACATTTTTTGCATTTCAGTGGATTTTCCACAAGTTTGCAATCCTTGAACCCAGGGAGAATCTCTTTTAATATCAAGCATACAATTAAATTTTATATTTCTCCACTGAGAAGTGTTTTATTTTGAATTATACAGTGCTGGAAGCAATGGTGGTGGCAGTAGTGATGCTGGTGGTGGTGGTGATGGTGCTAGTGGTGCTGGATGATGGTGGTGATGGTGGGTGGTGGCAATGCTGGTGGCAGTGATGGTGGTGATGGTGGTGGTGATGCAGCAGTGGTAGTAATGGTGATGGAGATGGTGGTGATGTGGTAGTGGTCGTGATGATGGTGGTGGTGATGCTGGTGATGGTGATGGTGGTGATGAGGGGTGGTGGTAATTGTGGTGGTGATGATGGTGGGTGGTGGTTATGGTAGTGATAGTAGTGATTCTGGTGGGTGGTCATGGTGATGGTGGTAATGATGGTGGTGATGGTTGGAGGCATCATACCCTCATCGCTGCTGAGGGCCATAATTGGGCTCTGAGGAGTGCAGGTTGCATCTCCCATTGCATGGGCCTGGGCTAGAGGGCAAGGTTATGTTGGAATTGGCAGACTACTCTGACTAGCTTACTCATCTTTGCCCACTTCAGAAGCAGGCATTGGATATAGATTTGTTTAGTCATTTTCCTATTATTGTTTTTGGTGCAGAGATGCAGGAGAATTAGAGAGAGTGTTCAGAGTGACCCAGTTTTTGTGTGTAAGCCAGATTCCAGGCACAGTTGTAAAATGGTTCAAGTGGTATCTTTAAAGATCTTTAAAAGAAGGGAATCTGAGATGGCTGGTTACTGTTCCAGTTCTCCTCTTTTATTGCTAAACGTCTCCAGTGGCCTTTCATTTCTTTTCCCTCCTCTACCTATGCCCTTTATCTTTGTCAACCCATGGCATTTTCTTTTTCCCCTTTCATCCTCATTATTGCTAGGTAACTTTGACACTTTCTAGCAATGTAAGCTTGGGTGATTCTCCTGCATGCCATGTTTTCCCGCCTTGCTTTCTTTTCTTCCATAACACTTACATCTGGTACACTATAGATCATCACTGGTTTATCTCTTTGTGTTTTCTCTCCTTCCATGGGAATATAAGTTCCATGAGGGCAGACTTTGTTTTATCCACTGCTTTATTCCCAATACCTGCAATAGTACCTGGCACATAGTTGGTGCTTAGAAAACATTTGTTAAATGAATGGATGAAGTTATTTTACTGCCCTTTCTCCTATTAGGTCAAGTGGATGTAATAGTGCTAATCTCGTATGGTTATCCTGAGGATTAAGTGAGATAATGTAAGTAAACTACCTGCCAGACCCATCCTGAAATAGTAAGGTCTGGTGAATTGTTAGGTCCTTGTTGTCACTCTTCTTTCTCATGTTAATAACTTCTTTCTCTCTGGTATTTAGAGGGCTATATTGTGATAAGCTTTGTATCTCTCATGTTTTCTTATCTTTCTTTTGTCTCCTAACTGGCCAGTTCTAGAGACCTACTCAGTGGACCCGATTGCTTCTCTCTTTCAGTTTATTTATTAACAAGACTTGGAATTATTATTAACAAAACATACCATTAATTATCATCATTATATAATTTTAATATCATATTTTTGTGTATATTATAGAATGTATGTATTACATTTAATAGAGCTACCGGTAGTAGTAAGCATCATTCATGACCTGTCCTTCACATCATGAATTATCCTGGTAGATAGCTGTTGTTGCTATCTTCACTTTGCAGATAAAGAACTGAGGCTTCAAGAGGTAAATATGTTGCCCAAGAGTATATACTTAGTAAGTGGTAGATCAAGAAGTCACTCTTGGGTCAAGTTTTTGTATTTCTTTGTTTATCTGTTGGGTGGTAGTTGTCTATTCTTGGTTTTTGTGTGCTCTTGGCTGAAGAATGACCAGACACACCAAAAGCAAGGCAAGCATCAAACAACGTTTATTGAGGAAGGACAAGATAGGTTTATAGAACAAAAGCAAGATACACTCACCATAGATGATGAACGGGCCCCCCGTGTTGTAACAAAAGGGCTCTGTTTATGGTCTGGGTTCTTGTTTTATAGTGTCTGGATTGGGCCCTCCTCATGGGTCAGACATCACCACTGAACCACTTTGATGGACAGTTAGTGACAAGATAATTAGCCTTAGGTTAGTCTAGGTCACTTTCCAAATCCTATTGTGCCTGGGCTGTCTGGCCTGCAGGCTGGGGAATTTCCTGTATTCTTTTGCAGATTAGCAGGGCTTCCTCCTTCCGCTAGAAGTGGCAGTTGTTCAGGGCACCATGAGGGCCACCCCTTCTCGGTCCCTAGGAGAGCTGGAATCCCTCACGATCTACCTAACATATCCATCTATCCAAAAGATGTGTGCTGAGAATGTGCTGGACACTGTGCTAAGCTCTGGCCACATAATGAAGGAAAAAAACCAATGCAGAACCTGCCCACACGAGCTTACCTGTGGCTACTGTCCATCATTGTCATAATCATCGCTTGTGCTGTGCTGAACATATTGTAGAGTGCCCTAGTTCTAGGGTGAACCCTGGCCAGATATTGTCACTTCCCTATTTCAGCCTCACCTCAAGCTTCAAATATCTAAATCTGAACTCACAAATTGCCTCTCTTTATGCCTGGTGTGCTCTCCCCACTTCAAAATTACATGTTTTTCAATCTCCTTTAGAAAAATCACCTGCCATTTTCCTTGTCACACAGGCTCAAGAGTTTGTAATAATTTTGATTACCCCATCTCTTTTATTTCATACTTTGAATCCATACCCAAGACCACTTGATTGCTTTTATCCTTGAAAATGTCTCTTACCTGTTTCTACCTCTCCAGTTGCTCTCCACCATTCTCATATCAGCTCCTGTGCCCTGATCCTTGATTTACTGAAATAGCCTCAAGGCTCTGTGTTCTTTTGTTTTATCCTCTGTTTAAGATTTCACTGGATTATAAGCCTCCTTAAGGCATAAACTCTGTTTATTTATTGTTTGCCCAACACTGGACCAGGCACATAGTAAACATTCAGATGGTTACTAAGGTAAAGTACATTTGATGCTTTTGAACACAGTTCTTGAACTTGTTCTGGAGGTTTATGTAATGGTTAAGGGTAGTTTTCCTGGAAGATCCTGTGAGTATATTTCATGTCAGCTCTTCTCTATATTTCAGTAATGTGTGTTATATATTTTTAACAAAGTATATTTCTGCTTCTTTCCATTAATGTTTGGTACTTGTTTATTGTTTTTACTATCTGCTGTCACTCATCCACAAGGAGCTGGCACCAAAGCCCTAGAGAAATTTATATTTGAAAAGTATAAACTGATAAATATTCTTTACATTAAAGAATACCACTCCTCCATTTTTCTGGTGCCACTCTGTAGAAACATAGTTTGAGAACCACTGTAGGTTACAAAAGAGCTCTGAGCCATTCAAAGTTTAACATGTTACTAGGTAGGATGGGTTAATCCCTGTGCCTAAAAGTCCTTTCCCCTATTTTGTGAGAAAGTGCTACTTTGTATTTTCTGAAGCCCTGAAATCATCATGTTTGTGGCTCAGGGGATGGATGGGCACAGGGTGGGTGAGCCGGCAGTCTTCCTCCTCACTATCTTCTCTCACTGGAGCTATCGACACCTGAGCTTGTGGTTGGGAGCCTTAGTCTTCTCTCAAGGAGTCTTAGTCTTCTCTCACACCCAGGAAGGGAATGCTGATTTGTGCAGGCATGAAAGACATTAGTCTGATCTTCACAATTTTCTTCTTTTACCATCTCTTTACTTTTCCCGTTAGAAATAAATTGTTTGCACAGTTAGCAATGCCTATGGATTGAGAGAACTTTACATTCTTAAGACTATTTTTAAGAGATTAGGATTGTAGTATTTTTAAATGTGCATTATGACATTCAGAAATCAATCTTGTTGTCCATTCAGAGGATACATATGCTTTCTTTAGGAATCAAATTGAGGCAGAATAATAACTGTGAATAATTATGTCCCAAAATAAATCTTTTTATAAATGACTTAACACTGACTAAATCTCTTAGTCATAAGATAGCTGGCCTTTTTTATAAGGATAATAACTATAATTTAATGCATTTATTATATAATAGCATGTAAACTGCTGCAGAAAAACTTGAATGCTGTTTAATAGCTGCCATTGGAACATAGAATTTGACAAATCATGATTTTGACCTAAGCATCTTGCAGCAATGAAGTTGTGTGTATTTTTTAAACTAAAGAAAATTGACTTAGGAAGATATACCTTGTCTTAAGTTCATTTTATTATATTATGAGCTATACAGTGACAAAACCTAGTTTCATCATGTGTCTCAGTCCATTTAGTGTTGCTATAACAGAACCTGATGCTGGGTAATTTATAGAAAAAAGTATTTGGCTCATGTTTCTGGTGGCTGCAAAGTCCAAGATTGGGCAGCTGTATCTGATGAAGGTCTCAGGCTGCTTCCAGTCATGGTCAAAAGTGGAAGGGGAGCAAGAGAGGGTGCAAAGAGATCCTGTGGTGAGAGAGGAAGCAAGAGAGAGAAACAACAAGGAAGCCAGACTCTTTTAACAATCAGCTCTCCAGGGAATGAATCCATTTCTGAGAGAACAAGAACTCACTCCCTAGGCATTATTCTATTCATGAGGGCTCCACCCCCATAACCCAAACATCTCCCACTGGGCCCCACCTCCCCGCACTGCCATGTTGGGGATGAGATTTCAACATGAGTTTTGGTGGGGTCAAACCACATCCAAACCATAACACCATGTAACCTAGCAATGACTATAACATTTATTGTGAAGTTAAGAGATAGGATGAAATTTCCAAAAGGTGTCTTCAGTGGACAAATGGTATCTTTCTGTAACAACTGTATCAGATCACATTCATTCATTCAAAAACAACTTATTGAATTTGCACTAGGCACTGAGGATTTAGCAGTGCAGAAAGTAGACATAGTCAATGCTTTCTTAGAGCTTACATTTTAGTATAGAACTGCAAACAGATACGATTTCAGATAGTAAGAAGCGCTAAGAAAAAAATATACAGGACAGTGCTCTGTAGGCTGAGGGGAAGACTACTTCTAGTTAGGAAGGTCAGGAGGGCCTCCTTAGGGAGACGACATGTGAGCTGAGCTCATACATACATGATGAGAAGAATCAGTTATGTGCAGATCTGTGGGGAGAGCTGTCTGGGCCCAGAAACAACAAACGTGAAGGTTTGAACAGGGAAGAAGCACTATATGTTCAAGAAACAGAAGGTCAGGGTGACTGCAGTGTGGTTAACAACGGTGAGAGTGGTAGGAGGTAGGGCCAGGAAGGCTGGCAGGATTCAAATGCTGTACTGTGTTGCAGGCCATTGTAAGGTGTCTAGATTTTATTCCACAGGCAGTGGAATACAGGCAGTGGGACACCACTAAGGGTTTTTAACAGAGGCCTGGCCAGATCTATAGCTGCCAGCTTCAAATGTGCATTGCTGAAAGCTTTCTTTTAAATGGAAATAATTTTCCTTTGTATTTTATAGAATAGACCAGAGGGCTGCCATTTGGCCAAAGGATGCTTTTGAAACTCAGCAGGACTTAAATGAGGTAGGTGCAATCACTGCTGGTTATATGAACATGAATTAGCCAATCATAAGACTTATTATTCTTTTTCACAGTACTAGGAATTCTTTTTGATTAAAACTGTAAGTATTTTTGCTCTTAAGGGAACTTGTCATGCTTGTAGTTCTTTGTTCAATTGGTAATGATGTTCCTTGCTCTGGAGCAAACACATTTAAAATATTGTTTGTGAGACTGCTCCCCACATCTTGGCCCTAACCCAAGGCCAGCAGTCATTTCATTACGCTCTTTTCAACTTTGCTTCATGGTTGTGACAGTTAACATTTATAACATTTTCTCTTAATTTTATTTTGTCTGCATATTTCTCTCTCTCTCTCTCTCTCTCTCTCTCTCTCTCTCTCTCTCTCTCTCTCCATCTCCCCCTTTACTAATGGCTTTTGTAGTCTCAAACATAATCATGCTTACTGTTTATCCACTGAGCATGACATAGTTTGGTGTTTGCAGTATGGTTTTCTTAGTAGGTTTTGAAACATAAAGCCACATTTTGCAACCCAAATTGGTTCCCAACAAACTGGACATCACAATGTTAATTAGCTTGCTCTGGATTTTCTCTGAAATATGTGATTTAATTCTCCTATTTGAAATCAATATAATATAATTAGGAGACCTGTTATTATGAATGCCTTGACTTAAGACATTGGTTTGGAATACTCTGTCTGGCTTTTCTTTTCTTGTCAGTGTAAATTAAGAGGCAGGGGGTGGTATATGGTATGTCTGATTAGGATCACAGCAAAGAGAATGAACAGACTTGATGATCAGATGCCTGAAAGAAAACTGATGAGCTTCAGGCAAACTGTTTATTTGGCATTTTGAAGATGCATCCCTTCTCTGCCTCTCCCTCGACCCCCAAAAGATATTTAACTAAATTTAGGTTATTTTCCTTTTTTTTTTTTTGGTAGAATTTGGTAGAAACAAATAGCCAAAGGTGAACCAGCTTCCCGGTTAAACCAAGTATAATAGCTAATGTTGTACAAAAATGTCCTAAAGAGAAGAGACGCGAATTCTGGGTGTGTGTGTATGTGTGTGTGCATAAAGACAGGCTTCAAATTCCACAGTTTCACTCGTGGTAACAAGAGTGAAAAAGAGTTTAAGAGAATCAATGAACACAGCTGTCTGCCCCCCCGTGAACAAGCAAAATGCTAGTTGTAAAGAAGCAATGGTTTGTTTTGACATAAGTGACTAGAAAAATGAGGTGATTGTGAGAGTCAACTCGTGATAGCTCTCAAGTGTTTGGGAGAAACTCTGTGTTTTGAGCTGGAAACCCATGAGAATGCTGAGATTGCTTGAGCACTCCTAAATCACAGTTTTGAAAGCTCTATTTGAAAATCTGCTTTTCTTTGCTACACTGTATTTGCAAATGACATGAAATGTGCCAGCTCACCGCGCTGGGATTGCACGAGCCCAGGAACACTGAATGGAACAGGGCGTCTGCAACAGCAGGCTGCGCCATGCTTGAAACGTGCACTCTTCGGGCGAAGGTGGCGCTGTCTGCCCAGACTGTTGAATACAGTGAGTGTGTGCTGAAAGTGGTTTTGTTCTGGTCAGGGGATAACCCATATATGCAGACCCACCTTCTTTCACGCACTTTCTGTCGTGACCAAAATTCGGGAGACTCTAAGAGACCTTAGAGAAAGGGGTGCAGCCTGGGGTGGGGGGTGCAGAGGCCATGCAGGAGGGTCGATGCGTTTGTTCACACTCGTTGATGGAGATATCCTGCAGAATGGAAATCTATTAGACTGCATCTTTCCCAGCATTTCTCACACTTACTGAACACCAAACTCTTTTATGGGAGAACCACCTAATGACATTTCCTTAGGCACCAGAGTCCTATGGGACACACATGGGAAACATCGTTGTCATATTTTTAATGCAAATAGAAAATCACAGGGAAAAGCGCACAGATTGTAAGTGTACAGATGGATGAATTCTTACAAAGTGTGTGACCAGTACATAGATCAAGAAATAGCATTTCCAGCGTCCCCGGTGCTTCTCTATAATCCCTTTCAGTCGCTACTGGCCTGTGAAGATAACTGCTATTTTTGAGCTTTTGATGCATGGACTATATGTATTCTTTTGTGTCTGGCTTCATTTGTTCAATATTATGTTTGTGAAATTCATCCACATTTGGCACGTAGTTGTGGTTTTCATTTGCCTTGCTATATCTATTGTATGGTTGTGTCTAGTTTTTGATTAATATGATCAGTTGTTATTGATTTTATTTTTTTGTAATTTACTCTGAACAGTTTTCTGGCCTCTTTGTACAGCTAGTTTTTCACAGCAGTACTCTTTCCATCTCTAAATGGACACGTGAGATAGACTTTTTTGTCATTTTACCTCTCTTTCTTGCTCTTTGTTCCTTTCTTTTATTTTACCACCTCCCACCCTTATAACTTTCTGAAAAGAACCTACCAGTTCCATATCCACACTCTTTCTTCTACACAAACTTGCAAGTCTAAAGTCAAAAAAGTTTCCTGAGCCTCATGAAAAGCATGTCCATAAGTATTTTCCAGATGTTTCCATGGATCCTAATGTTGTATGTAAATAATAACAACTATAAGATGCTATATATGTGCCTTATACTTTCCCCAAATCTCATATCTGGTATTTCACTTCCACTATTTGAACTTCCTGTGCTACTTGCTTTGCAACAGACAAATGGGGCTCAGCTATGGTTTGGTTCCAGAGCTGGTACTTGACCTGAGGTCCCCTCTGCCCAGCATAGTGATACATGGTGTAACCTATCTGTGTGTGTTGTCTCTGTGTGTGTTTTCCATGCTTTCCCAGTGGGCCGAAAACTTCATTAACTTCTCTTTTTAATTTGACATGAATGTAGATTCTTGCCAGTCCCCCTTTTCTTCTGTAAGTCCAGAGCTCTCAGTTTTTAACCTTGGGCCTCCTGATAGGACTTGCATCTCCATCCCATGTTTTCTGGTGTCTCTGGGACTGGGTATGAAAGTTTTTTTGTTTTCTTGTTTTCTCTGAAAACTGATTAAATCTCCCTATGACCATTCACCTGAGCAGTCTGACTCTGCCTCTGTAAGACATCAGGAAATTTTATTGTTTGGGGTCTCTTGAATTCTGACTGGAAAATATTCTAGACTTGAGATCTGTCAGTGTCTCATCCACATTAATACTTGGTTTTAGTTAGTCCACCACGTGCATATAACTGAAAAGCATTCAATATCAGAAAGGTGCTTGACAGATAACATGAGGAAAATGATTGCTTTCATTCTCTGCACCCTTATAGATCCCATTCCTGCTTCAATTCCAGCTAAGAAAATAAGAGATGTATATATATAAAAAAAAAAAACTAATGGAATTTTCCCTTCCCTGAGAAAACATGCCATCCTGGTCCCTCAAACTACTTTTTCCAACTCTCAGTCTGTTTATCACAGAGCATCACATCAACTTTTTGTAGTTTTCATTTGTAAAATTAGGGGAGGAGGTTTTGAATTGGGCTAACTCAGGGTATTTTGGTACCCTGCCCTATCAGGGTATTTTGGCAGTTTTTAAAGTTTAATTTTAGTTTTAATTGATAAAAAATACTTGTATATATTTATGGGGTACAATGTGATGTTTCAATACATATATACATTGTGGAATGATCAAAGGCAGCTAATTAGTGCATTCATCATCTCAAATATTTATCATTTTTTTTTGGTGGTGAGAACATATAAAATCCTCTCTTTTAGCGATCTTGAAATATCTGATATGTTATTATTAACTACAGACACTATGCTGTGCAGTAGATCACCAGAGTTCATTCCTCATGTCTCACTAGCCGTTCGTACCTGTTAACTACTGTCTTCCCTTCCCCAGCCGCCTCCCCCCTGCCCGCCGCTGATAACCACCATTTTATTCTCTACTGTGAGTTCGACTTTTCCAGATTCCACTTACAAGTGAGATCATACAGTATGGAGGCCTTTCAGTTTTGACACTCATTAATTTTACCCTATTTCCATTTTCTCAGGGCTTGTGGAATTCAGCCGTCAGCTCCCGTCGGGGATGGCATGAGACAAGTTGTCCCAGAGTCACTCAGGTTTAAGGCCTCCTCATGGCCAATAAGCCATCTGAAGGCATCGTTTGAGGAGTAAATAAGAAATAGTGTTGTAAAAGTGACATATGTGCTTGGCATTATTATTATCAGTCTGACATGAGAGAGAGGCCACAGGATCGTAAGTGATGGACATACCACCTTGAATGTGCCCCGATCTCACATGTAAGTGAAGAATTGTGGTCAGTCGAGTGTCTGGAGTGATACGGTCATCCCGGGGAGCAGGTGGAAGCTCTGGGTCACTGTGGGCCTTCTTTATCATTCTGCCATTCTACTTGCCCAAGCCAGCTTTTATGTCATCATTCCCATAAAATGATACGGTCACCTCAAAAGCTGCTCATGGCCTTTGTGCTGAGGAAAAATGTTTTATTTTCTTACCTGATAGATACTTTGAAGGTATTCTGCACTTAACTTTTGGACAAAACAAGTTATCAGTTGAGTGAATGTGAGTTTGTTTCCATTTCACTTTTTACCTGGAATTCCAAGGCCATGGAGGTAAGGTCAGCCACAAGGCAGTTGACCTTAAAGAAGAAGCTTTGGTGTCCTTACGTAGATTCCTCATTTCCCTCATCTCTGAGGCTCATTGGCTATGGAACTGTCTTGTGCTGACATGGACTGATTCTACAGTTTATCCTCTCCAGGCCTAAGGAGCCAGTTTATAAATCTGAAAGAAAAAAAAAATCTTGATATGGGGTTAATGGGTGTATCCAAGAGAGACGTGTCAAGCACAAAGAAGCAGATGCTAAATCTTGGGACGGGAAAGTGAACAAATGTTACATCAGTCTTTTGACTACCAATAAACTCTACAGTTCTAATGGTGAGGATTTTGAGGTAGCTAAGACTCAATGGGTCATTGGGAGAAATACTTCTAGGTGGGCACACTGACTTTTTGGTATCCCCAGAATCAAACTTTGGCGACAGCTTTCTATCTCCCCCTCATATGCTTCCCATGAAGTAAGGAGTCTAAGTGGGATGATTGATTATAAGAACATAGAGGAACCCAGAAGCTTAATATAATAAGGAGAACAGGATAAGTTCATTTGCAGGAAGTGGAAGAGATGGAACAGATGGGGGGGTTATGTTTAGAAGGTTTGAGATCCTGGAAATTTGTGGCAACCTGTTGAGATGGCCAGCCATGGTTAAGTGGAAAGAGCATTGGAACTGAAGCACTTGAAGAATTATGGGGCTAGATATTAGCATGATTAGCAGCCTGGACTTTGAAGTAACTGAGTATATGAGGGGCCACTGATGGAGAGGAAGGAACCAATGCAGATGGAAGTCACTGTGTCCTGTATGTCCATGGCATGGAATGGGGGAAGATGGAATTGTCTTTTGTAGGGGAGAAGAAATTGCAACACTCAGCAGTGAGAGTCTAAAGGATAGTGATAATCTATCCTTCCTACCCTGCTGCCTCCTTCCTGACTCTGTGAGATGGAGAGAGGAAAAGGAAATGGTTTGTGAAGGTGGAGAAATTCAAGTGACACTGTTATTCATGAGGAAAGTTAATACAGTCACACTGGCTATGCTATTTCACCCAGTAACTAATAAAACCTAATATATCTGAAAAAACCAAATACAAGTTCTCTGACACCATATTTGCTCTTTTTATGAGCACTTAGGGCAGGAAGATAAAAGCATTTCTTGAATGGAAAGAATATTAGTGCAGTTCTATTCTAAAGGTGCCATCATGGGTGCTCTTTGAGTTTATAGAATAGAGTAGCAACATTTTAGCTGAAAATTGAACCTACAGGGCATCCTAGAGGTATGTTCTAGGCTGCTTTGAAGTTTAGTTTTTCACTTTATCCAAAATAACTGAGAAATTGCCAGATTTGCATGTGGTATCATCACTTGTACCGACTGGTGAAGTACTGGAGGAAGAGAAGTTGCTCGAAGTGAGACTGGATTCGGATTTGTGCTGTGCTGTGTTCTGACCGTGTTTCTACCAGGAGGAGGCAAAACTCTCAGAAATACCATTGGAATCTTCAGGAAGGGTCTATGTTATAAGAAACAAATGTAATAAATCATTAGCATGCAATAAATGCTCAATAATGACCTAATATCAATAACACGAAGTTTAACTTTGGATCTGTCATGGCAGTTCTTATTCTACAAAGAGGACATCTGTTTTCATTTAGCTGGGTATGGAAGAGATTATTTATCTAACCGAAATCAATATGAAAAATTAATCTTTTCTTCTTATACTACTGCTACCTTTTGTTGAATTATGCTAGTCATAATAGCTCAACCTTAGCCTCAATATTAACAAATTTTCCTCTTTAAAATCTATGAAAAATCCTTTAATACTTTAATTTTGTTAAAAGAAGAGCAATCTGCACATTTCTAGCGTTTCTCTTTGGGTCTGTATGCATGTGTGTGTATGCCTATGTGTGTCTCCATGGAGAGGACTTAATTGTCTTTTAATTATCATTCACAGTCTATCATACAGATGTTTTGGCAGCAAGCCCCATCAGACTTCAAGATGATACTTACTGTTTTATTCAAGATGTGTTTCTTCCTCAAATTTGTTTTAATTTTGAGAAAATGGCCCAGCAAGAGGCTTCTTTAGGCCTTTGACACTCTTGAGCTGGCTGAATGGTTTTATTTCTGTAAGAACAGGCAGCTGTACTTTTCCCTTCAAATGCAAACCTGGTCTATAAGATTGGATCTTAGTTCAGGATTGACTGAGGATTTTTTTTTTTTTCAGTATCTGTCATTCTTTCCATGTGACTGAAAGTTAATTCAACCTGGCTTTAATAATAACAGGATTTTATTGACATACAGCTGAAAGTTTAGGATCAGGATAGGCTGTATGCATGGCTAGATCCAGGGATTAAAAACTCATCAGAGAGATGTCATCTCTTTGTCTCTTGGTTCTTCTTTCCTATATTGGCTTCATCTTTAGGTCAGCCTCTCTCTGGGGACACATTACTCTTACAGCCAGTCATTCCAGTGGATATTGGTTTTCTATTACTATGTAATAAATTACCAGAAGCTTAGCGGCTTCAAACACCCATTTATTAGCTCATACTCATGTAGGTTGAAAGTTTGGGTGGACTCAGCTGGGTTCTCTGCTGAGGATCTCATGAAACTGAAATCAGCTGGGGTAGGTTTTTTATCTAGAGGCTCTGGAGAAGAGTTCACATCCAAGTTCCTTCAGGTTATTAATACTTGAATTTAGTTCTTTGCAGTTATAGGACTGTGGTCCCTGCTTCCTTGCTGGTTGTCAGCTGGGGGTGGCTGTCAGCTTCTAGAGGCTGTTGCACTCCTCCTCCTCCTCCTCCTCCTCTTCCTCTTGCTTCAAGCCAGCAACAACAAATTCTTTTTGTGCTTTAATTTTCTCTGATGTTGTCTATTGCCACCAGCTGGAGGAAACTCTCTGCATTTTAAAGGACTCACCTGATTGAGTCAGGCCCACACAAATAATCTCTGTATCTTTGGTCCGCTGATTTAAGGCTTTAATTACATCTGCAAAACCCCTTCTTAGCAGTACCTAGATTAGTGCTTGATTGAATAACCAGGATATAGGAATCTTGGAGGCCACCTTTAGGATTCTGCCTACCACACAATGGAAGAGACTCTTCTTTTTAGCTCTAAAAAAGTCCCATCCTTGAGTCTCATTTATCTGGCTTGGGGCATATGCCCATTCCTGAACCAATCACTATGACCTGGGGGTTTGGAATAAGCTGATTTGCTACATGTGGGCCACATTTTGGATCTGGGAGTGCTGTTCTCAGAAGATGAGTAGCTGAATGCTGGGCTGCATACTGTTGGTCTCTGGAAGCATGAGCTCCAAGGTAATTTTCCTCTCTGCTAGACCTCTGTGGGATGCCACCTGGCATTTTTCTGGTGTGGTTTTCCGAGTTGAGATAAAGTCACCTTGCTCCCCTACCAAGGTTTCTTCCTCAGCTGGAACTGTGTCCTATGATTCATTTAACTTTAGCCAACTTTTGTTGTTGTTGCCAACAAGGACATCTTGTATCCAACACGGTCATGGTGTGGACTCTAGTTCTCATTACCAGTTGAATGAAATGCACAGCAGAGACACTCCGAACCGCTTCCAGGCCTGGCTTATTCTGCCCTGTCATTCAGAGGCGACTATCCAGCCTGGCTTCTTGTTTCCAGGGGAACCAGGTCTATAGTCCTCACCCTCGAGGGAATCCTTAGAGTGGTGTTGGCAGGAAAGGTGGAAGCTGTGCCCAGCAGCTGCCCACATTCTTCCTTGTCTGAGAATTGCCTTGCAGAAGCCTCAGAGGTGCTGGGCTGTGCAGAGACATCGTGGCAAGCTGCGCCTAGCTGACCCGCCTGGGTGTGCCTTCCGCCTGCCAGCCCTCCCTGCCTCCCTCCGCCCTGCCACTTTGTCCCACTGGCCCTGCTCTTTCTCTGGCATGACACCTCTATCCTTTTTCTTGTTGTTCACACTTTCATTTATTCCTCTTCATGCTGCTAATTTCTTACTCTCAGGGAATGCTGGAAGGGACTGTGTCCAGTTCAGTGGCTCCCAGGGGTCGGCCCGGGTTGTAGTTTTCATTGCTTTGTAGCAAAAGGATAAACATAAGAACAATGAATGTAGTGAGTTTTTCATAAAGCTAAAGTCTGCAAACAACTCTTTCATCTAGAGACTGTTCTTAAAACTTTCATTCTGTGGTGAAATGATGTGGAGTGGTTTTGTTTATTTGTTTTCCCATATACTGTCACTTGGAGAAATATAAAATTGGCAGACTTTGTATATATATTCTGCTCTTTCCACCCCTGCTAACTTTTAAAAAATATTACTGCCGGTCCGAAGACCAAATTTAGCCTGGGAGCTGTGACCTTTGGGGTATTTTTTTCTGAGGAGTAATTCTTTCTTTCAACAGGATTTATTGAGAAGCAAATGTGTACCCAGCTCGGAGTTTGGAAGCGGGGTGGGGTGCGGGAACTGCAATACGAGAATGAACTTTGTCGTCCCCACTTTCCAGAGGTTTATAGGGACACATGCCAAGTCTGGACATAACATCCTAGAGTCTGGCCTTCTTAGCGTTGGTACCAGTTGTCCTTTTTAGGACATTGTTGGCTTTCTCAGGCTATAACAACTCAAGTTTCAAGGAAGGCAAAAGCTGGATTTCTTGTTTTCTAACAAGATGTTAGCATTTGACAACCTAAGTGTCTATCAGCAGATGAATAGATATAGAAAATGTGGTATATACACACAGTGGAATAGTATTCAGCCATAAAAAGAAGGGAATTCTGCCATTTGTGGCAACATGGATGTATCTGGAGGACATTATGATAAGCGAAATAAGGCACAGAAAGACAACATGTCCTCAGTCATGTTTGGAAGCTAAAGAAGTTGATCTCATAGAAACAGAGAGTAGAGTAGTGGTTACTGGAGGCTGGAAAGGGTAGTGGGGTGGGAGGGATTGGTTAAAGGATATAAAATTACAGCTAGGTGGGAGGTATAAATTCTAGTGATCTACAGCACTGTAGGGTGACTATAGTCAACAATACTTTTTTTGTATATTTTCAAACAGCTGGAAGAGAGGATTTTGAATATTTCCAACACAAGCAAACAATAAATGTTTGAGGTGATGAATATGCTAATTATCCTGATTTGATGACTATTGTATATATCAAAACTCACTATATACCCCATAAATATGTGCAATTATTCTGTGTCAATTAAAAATAGATACATAGAATTTAGTATTTGAGGAAATGGCTAATGCTTTCCGGTGTGACTTGCCATCTTTACAGATATAGGTATATCATTTATTTCATTTGGCATGTGATTTTATGCTTTCCAGTGGACAGTAGCTGATTTCTAATATTCATTGAATTTTAGAAATTGAAGGTGTTAAGGTAATGTCATCAGAGAAAGAAGGGCCTGTGGCTCAGCATAGTTGGGTGGTGGCCCAGGGACACAGAGTAAGTCACTGAGGTTAGTTTTGAAGCAGAACGTCTTTCAGGGCTTAAAGAAATTGGAACAAAAATAGCCTCAAAGAAGTAACCATATGGACCACAACCCAGACTAGCTTTGAACTTCAGTCCTTGAAATATAATTAGTGTTCTGGAAAAAAAATGATTAGTTTTTTTTTTTAGATTAAGATGGAGGTTTTATCCATCTTAATACCTGTGCTTTTGTGAAGTTTAAGTACTAGCAAATCTGATGAGAAACTATTGAAGTTAATTCTGTGAGTTGTAACTGAGATACATTCTATTTTCAGAAAAATCAGTCTTGGCATCTAGAAAAGCTCAGAGTTCTGATTTAAAATGTGAATTTATAAAACTGTATTATTCTCTCCCAAACAACTGGTTTTTGTTGTTCATTTAATAAAGTGAACATAACAAGGATATCACAATGAGGCAAGACTAAGGACCCCTCCTTCCCCCAGGTTGAAATCATTCGGCTGAAAGGAAATGTGGTTTGTATTATTGTGTGTTGTGGCTATTGTTGTCCTTGTTTAAAAAGAATTGATAGTAGGATCCAAATAGGACCTGGATCCTTTTGTCAACAGAGGGCTCCTTAAGGTGAATAGCTTGTTCTTTTCCACTGAATTTTTCCACTGGGGAGTGCAGGGACGTGAGGGCTGAGCACACCCCGCCTAGGAGAGCTGGCGTGGGCTGAGCCGAGCTTGTCGTGTTGCAGAGTGTTCTGGGACTTGAGTGGCACAGTCCCTAGAGGGATTAGCCAAAAGCCCACTGTCTTTAGGGCAGGGATGAATTTGCCTTTTTCTTGTAACCATCAACACTGGGAGAAGTTTCACTTCTTTTGGCAAGAACATCCAGAATCCAGCAACAGCAGCAGGTCAGGAGGCAACACTGTCTTGCTTCTGAGCACTCCATACTTTAGGTTCCTGGTGTGGGGGTCCCACTCTCTAGGGGAGGCAGGGGCAAGAGGGCAGTGAAGGTGTCAGAGAATTGGGGCTCAGGGAAAAGCTACTGTCCCTGGGGCAGGTGGGCTAAACAGGCAACCAAGGCAGCTTTTAGAGTGGTGCTAGGTTCCAGGAAACAGGGCAGTATTTCCCCAAGAGTGGACCTTGGACCTCCCACATTAAAACATTAAAACACCACATTAAAACAACCTTGCCTGAGAAGGACTGAATCAGGATCTCTGGGAATCCCAGCCCCTGCCTGGGAATCCCAGTCCCTGCCTGGGAATGTGCATCTTTTATAAACTCCCCAGTGATTTCTAAGAACTTTAATTTTTCTGATCTAGGGAAGCAGAGTGGCTTGAAATTAGACACTCAGAGAGGCCCCTCAGGTACCGGCTAAAGGGTCCAGAAAAACAAAACTAATACACAATGGCAGTCTTGTTAATGATGGGTTCTTGTTCTACATACAGAGCTGGAACACAGCAGTGAACAATGGAGACATGGTTCTAGCCCTGATGGGGCTGGAAAGAGCAATAGACAAGTAGACAAATAAAATTCCATGTTGTGGTGAGTGTCGGGAAGGAAATAAAGAAGATGCTAAGAGAGAAACCAGGTGGGCCCTGTTGAGATAAGGTAATCAGAAGTGGCTGCATAGTTTGATGGAATTTTGACTGTGAAGCAGCTACAGCTCAATGGGCCTTGGTGGGGGCAGGGGCAGGTGAATCTGTAGATGGGAAGAAAGGGTAGTGTGTGTGTGGGGGTGGGTGTGAGGGTGGGTAGGGAGCGCATACTCGGGAAATGTGAAAATTCAGGGAAGAAGAGTGGTAAGTAGTGGTGGGGATGTTTGGAGACCCCATTGTGTCCCCAGTTTTGTGCATATTTCCTATTTGATTTGCTTCATACCACCGTAGAGAGTCTATTGCAGTTCTTGGATAGATAAAGGAGTGGGAGAGGGGCACTAAACCACTTCATAGAAACCAAATGTGAGCTATCCCTGCTCTGTAACTGGGGAATTGCAGACAAAGGCACCCTAAAATAGTGTTTAACTATCCAGCCTGTGTGGGTGTTCTCTTTTCCAACCCAACTAAAGTGGGACCTGGGTAATTGTAGAGGAGAGAAAATGAGTAGAGTATTTTCTAAAACAAGTAGCATATTCTCCATTATGTAAAAGAGAAAAATTAGCTTTTTTAAGAAAACCACACCTAGGTTTCACGAACTTCTCTCTGGCTTCTTTCCTAACCAGATGGGGTAGCTGAAGAAGCAGAGGAGGTTGTCATTCTTTAGAGGATCTATTAGCCTCACTGAATTTTTCTGTAGATTCAAGACATCCATTTGAGGAGACTTTGGATGCCAACCTGGAAAAGCACTGGCAGGGGCTGGGACGGCCCCTTGCTGTGTGTGTTGTGGGGGTGAAAGTCCTTTGACAGAAGGGCTGGGTTGAGGTAGCACCAGCACTGCGGGATTTATTGTCCTTCATTTTTCTGTAGAGGGAAAAGCATGTTTCCGTATTAAAGGTCACTAAGTCAGGCATGATGGAATCGAGAAATGGTTGGTTAGTCACTCTCTCCCCAGGCTTGCTGTTTCTTTACTCCATAGCCCTGTGACAATAATAACTGTCATTATTGTTTGGTTTGTTTGCTTGGCTATTAGCTCTCTCCCCACTAGATTGGAAGCCCGGTGAGGAAGGGGCTGATGGCAGCCTCATGCCCCAGAGCCTAGTGGAGCTCTTTGTGCATGGAAAACTGCCCAAGCTTCAGAACCACGTGTGTGGCATCCCATCGGCAAGGTGGACACGACCCTGCATGTGCGCTGCAAGCTGTCCACGGGCCTTCTTCGAATGGCTTTACAGGCTGGCTGTCTCCTGTCATCCACTGGAAGGACGTGTATGTGACAGTGGTGTAGATTACTCATAGGTACATCCCCCCACCTACACCCTTGTCCTGGGTTCCTTGGTCGTCAGGAGAAGTATCCCTTTGGGACCTAGCCCACACAGGGTGTCTCCGCCCCCACCCTCTGTTCAGGAGGACTTAATGAGTATCCTGTTGTGCCCAAAGGCAGGTTGTCCTCAGATAATGGGTCAGTGCAGGGCGGGAAGGGGTATAGCTGAGGACAGCGGGTCTGTGGAGTTCCTTCCACGCTGCCTTCTTGTCCTCTATTTACAGCAGTTTGTTTTCCCTTCCACTTAGAGATCTTGTCTCGCTAGACTTCATCTTCTCTCTCCTGTTCCATGGACCACTTCTTTTCTTCCCCATTCCTCTAGTCCTATCTAGTAGGTCAGAGAGGAGTAAGCCAGCCGTACACACAGATGTCCTCTGGCACTCGGAGTCTTGTTCAGTGTGAGTACAAGTGAGGGTGAAGGTGGCAGAGGACAATGGATGAGAACAACCAGTGAATACTTCTAGCCATAACTCGGTCTGGGCATGATGCCTTACTTCCTGTGCAAGTCCAGAGACTTCTGAACATGAACTCCTCTGCGGTGAGATTCCTTGCTACTTATTTGTGTTTCCTGAACACTCGCTTCAGTTCTACACTGTCCAAGCACCCACTCAGTGCCACATTCTGTGTACCCATCCTCAGTCTAGGCACTTGTGTGCTTGTTTCTCCTTTAAATTTGGAAAGGGACTTAGGCGTCATCCAGCCTGAGGTCAGTATTACTAGGCGGGTGCAGAAATGAGACTGTAGGAGGTCAAGTGATGAATCAAGGCAGCAGGCAGTGTGGGGTACGGCCTTGCCACATGGCCAGAGCTCCCCCAGCAGCCTCTGGGGTGTGGAGATATTCATAATATCCACAGAATCCAGCCCCCGAGTGTTTGCCATGCACTGGGGCTCTGCAAAGTGCTTTCTGTGCCATCCCTCCCTTAATTCTGAGAGCACCCCTTAGAGCAGGTGCTGTTGTTACTGTTATCATTGCCTCTTCTTACAGATGAAGAAAGTAAGGCTCAGAATAGCCAGGATACTTGGCCAAGGTCAGACACAGAGAATGTAGCAGAGCTCACATCCCCTCTGCTTCTGGGGGACCCTGCAGGCTGTGGCCTCTTCTGCTTTGCAGAATATAACAGAGCACATACACAGGCTATTGGTTCCACAATTAAAAACAAAAAAAAAAGGAATGAAAGGTAAGATAGAAGAAAGAATGCCAGTCTTTCTTTTTACTTTACCCTTTATTCTTTAGAAAAAAATTATAGTAAAACATATATCAGATTTACCATTTTAACCATTTTTAAGTGTGGAGTTCAGTGGCATTGAGCACAGTCACACGGTGTGCAGCCATCACCGCCATACATCCCCAGAGCTGATTTCACCTTCCCAGTCTGAGACTCTGCACCCATTAGACAGTAGCTCCCCATCCTCCACCACCAGTCCCTGGCAACCACCATTCTACTTTCTGTTTTGATGAATTTTACTACTCTAAATACCTAACATAAGTAGAATTATACAGTATTTGTCCCTTTTGTGACTGGCTTATTTCACGTGGCATAATGTCCTCAAGGTTCATGCATGTTGTACAGTGTATCAAAATTTTCTTCCTTTTTAATGCTGAATGATTAATATGTTCCCTTCTATGTATATACCATGTTATGTTTATTCATCAATGGATAATCGGGCTGCTTTCGCCTTATATGAATCTACTAGGGCTTCTGTAATGAAGTACTACAGACTGGGTGGCTTAAGCAACAGAAATTTGTTTTCTCATAATTGGAGGCTGGAAGGCCAAGATCAAGGTGCCAGCAGGGTTGGTTTCTCCTGAGGCCTCTCTCCATGGCTTTCGGCCAACTGTCTTCTCATTGCGTCCTCACGTGGCCTTATGTCTGCGCATGCGCCCCTGGCGTCTTTTTCCTCTTACAAGGACACCAGTCTTGTTGGATTAGGGACCCACGCTTATGACCTTGTTTAACCTTAACTACCTCTTTAAGGGCCCTATCTCCAAATACAGTCATATTGAGGGCGTAGGTAGGGCTTTAATATGTATTTTGGAGGGACAAAATTCCATCCGTAGCATATCTCTTGCTATTGTGAGTAATGCTGCTATGAATACGAGTGTGTGAATACCTGCTCAAGTCCCTACCTTCAATTCTCTTGGCTATAGACCCAGCAATGGAATTGCTGGATTATATGGTAATTCTTTTTAAATTTCAGGGGTACCCACCGTACCGTTTTCCATAGTGGCAGCACCATTTTATACTCCCATGGCATTATTTCTTAATCTTCAGAGTAGTCTTGCTCCTTTGGAGAGGTCACTGATTTTCAAGGTCCTCCAGTAGGGAGCTTGCCTGAAATCGTTCTTTATGCCTCCCACCTGCTTGGTTACTAAATAATCCTTCCAGAAACTTGGTGCCCCTGCTTCTTTTGCAACTCCTGTCAACAACCTGGGTTCTTGCTTCTATACTCAGCAACTGGGAAGGCATCCCAGAAAGGAGGAGGAAGCCATAAATAATGGCCTGGTCTCAGGCAGCTGCCCCTGAGCATGGAGGTTTGTGACAGATTCTGCCCCATTGCTAGACATGGCAGAGGAGGGGTTCTGGACCTGTCCAGGCACCTACTGCCTTCAGAACGGCTAAGAGACAACAGATGTAGGCTGTCCCTCAGTGGGCAGCTTTTAAAACACTGCTGCAGGTTTGTACTTATGCACATCAACAGAGTGGATGAGGGGGTGTGGGGGGAGTTGGTACCATGAGGAAAGGAGGGGTTGGGGTGTGGGGGGATGTTGGATAGGTGTTTATGAGAGGTCAGGTGTGTGTGTAACAGGGTGTGAGGGTATGAGGACTGAACATGAGGTGTGCTAGGTAGGGTATAGGGGTGTGCGTGGGTTTGTGGTGCGGGTTGTGAGGTTTTGGGGCTGGCTGTGGGGGTATGGGTATGTGTGAGGTGGGTGGGTGTGGGGGGCATTTGGGGATGGGGGTGTGCAGTAGGTAGAGACAGTTTGTGTGTGTGTGTGTGTGTGTGTGTGTGTGTGTGTGGAGTAAGGGGTTAAGGGAGGAATGGAGGCAGGGAGTGAGCAGGCACGTGCACTCCTGTGTGTGTTGTAGGGTCAAAGTAGGAGAGGACCAATGGCTCTGCTCTGGGTGGCCGCCCCTGCTGAGCTGGGCGAGTGGAGGGGCAGCTGAGATTCGTTGCTTTCTCATTTCGAGTGAGCAAGGCCGCAGGCTGACTCGCTTTCACCTGGTCAGGGGATTTAATTTGCTGGCATCTGCATCATGGCAGGATGCGTGCGTCAGTCTGTATGACTTTGTTCTTATTGAGAACCACGGGAGAAATTTAAAATGAGAAATGAAGGGAGTGGGTGGGAGGTTATGCCGAAGGCTAGGAAAGATAAATTGCTTCTCCTTCAGTGGCTGGGTTATGCTAAGTGACCAAGGTCATCTCCTTGGACCCTGTTCTTGATCAAAGGCTGCTGCAGCCATCCCATGTGAGAGAAGTAACTTTAGAAGACACACACACACACACACACACACACACCCCCACACACCCACACCCACCCTGACATACAGAGATGGATAAGAGAGCCTCGTAGCCCCTCCCAGATGCCAGGCGGCCTCTGCAGCAGTAACTCTTTGTGCACTGCGGTTTGCTGCAGTCTTTGCTTTGGAGAGGGATGCTGGCTTTTATGAATGGTAGCCTGGGAGGGGCCTGATGTCCTCTGCTCCTGATGTCAGCACGATGAATGAAACACTTGCAAAGAGTAAAACCTCAAGCACCCGGGAAGCAGATACCTTCGCAGATTGGTTCTCCAGATGCAGCGTCTCTAGCTGACGAAATCACCAGTCCCATGTGTCACAGATTAGCCATATACGTTAGGATTTCAATGAGGCAGAAACAGAGCCTGCATGTGGACTAATGCGTAGATGATTCCGGCACGACCAGCTCTTTCCCTGAAGCAGCTGTGGCCGCCACTCTCCTGCTGCCAGGCGCCGGAGCTGCGGGAGCTGCGGGCTCACATTCGTGTGTGAGGCACCTACCTGAGCTAGCCTGATGTTCTGCTTTTGCTGGCAGAATTCCTTGCTGAAGCTCCAAGCCCTCGAATCTGATCTGTGCTCTGCATTTTTGACAAACCAGGAAGAAGCTGCTCAGGTGCATGGAGTGAAAGACCCAGCCCCAGTGTCGACCCAGAGTGTGCCTGCCGATGGAGCGGATTCCGCAGGTAAGAGGCAGGGCTGGGAGTTGTCCCAAATTTTGCTCTCAAGACAGTTCAGCCTCTTGCTGCTTCATCCTCATCCTGGGACCCTGGGGGAAATGGTACCTGGTGCAACATGAAGGCCCAAGAGGTGCTTCCGAGTTGCCCATGGGGAGCTGAGAGGGAGCGGGAGGAATTAGCATTTGCTATAGGACCTTCTCCCTAGTTGAGGCCACGAGGAGCCAGGTGAAAGCACCCATCCCAACTCCTAGTCTTCATTTTCCAATTTGGTCTCCTGTGACAAGTGAGTGGTATGTTTATTTTACATCACTGGACCTAGACAATCTCTGCTGTCTTGAAATGCATGATATTTTTGAGATATCGAGGGATGGGGAAGTTTCAATACTGCTACCTGCTTCTGTTAACTGCTCGTGAGATGATCCAGCAATCCAGAGAAAGTGGGGGTGAGTGCTTCACTGACAGTTCATTCTGACCCTGTATCGTCTTGCTCTGTCTCAACTTATGTTGCATTAATTTCTGTGTCAAAAAGTCTCAAATTTGGGTCTCAGTTTTCTCAGCTTTAATCCCAGGGATGGTAGATTGGTTAGCAAACAGGAGGCAAATTAATGCTCCCAGGAAGATTTAGGAAAGTAATGAGTAGAAATGTGGGCAAAACTTGTGTTTTCTAACCAGTCAGAGGTTTGCAGACTGGTTTCTGGATGGATGGTAGAAATAGGCTTAGGTGAGCTTGTTTCATGAGAGGCCCTTAACCTCCAGGAGTTGAAGGAAGAGATTTGCAAAGGGAATTTATTTCAGTACCAGTAGCAATAGTACACTTAACACACTCCTGTGTAAAATGTACCCACGTGGTATAAGCAGGCAAATCACTCATTTCCAGTATTGGAATGCCTATTAATGATAATGCCTAATAATAGCTACTAACAGTAGTTACTATTATTATTTAAAACTTTCTGTGATCCAGGCACTGTTCTAAGTACATATGGGTAGTATATTAAATCCTTAAACTGATCTGTGAAGTAATACTATTCATACTAAGGACACTGAGGCCTAGTATAGCCCTGCTGGTCCTTGGTAAATTATTTTCCTATGGATGCAGGTGGCCAGTTGGCTGTCCTTGTTACCTAGTGAGCTTGCCTGCTCTGTTGGCCATTGGGTTTGGATGAGATACAACTAAAATTGGGTAGGAGCCAATGTCAAGCCAATTAGGGATTTAAGTCAGATTATTAGACGTCCTTCCTTTTCTTCCTCCCACCCCCATATTCTACCTCCTGCAAACAGACAACATACAAGACACATAAAGAAGTCTCAAGCCAAATACAAATTAACTTTTGACTTATCTGATGTTTTCGATTAGCTATGCATCTGGCAAAGAGTGTTTAATAAAATATTTGTCATGTGCTGGATATGGACGTATTTTTTTTTAATGATGACTTTTACATGTCTCATTTCCTCAAAGATCAAGAATAGCTTTGCATTTTCTCATTGTGGATGGGCAGGATTGTGAACAAGCTTGTTAGCAGTCCTTGTGAAATGGAAATAAATACTGGGTTTATGTGGGATTGTTCACACAAAGGAACCATAAATACATTCCATATTCAGTGTCAAATGGCAGAAATGGGCAGAAGGTGTTTTACAGAGGAGGCTTGTGGGTTGGATGCTGGATTTTTAAAAATGTGGATGAATCTTAAGTATCCTGAAGCCCTTCTAAGAGAATCTAGAAAATTAGATGCTAGAAATATCTAGAAAACTAGATGTTTTCAGGAACCTAAATAGTCTCTTCATTTGGCAGGGATATTGTGAAAGTGACAGGCATTTGTAAGATGCTTTCATGATTTAAATTATGGGGTAGTTTGGTGTTATTCACTTCCAAGATGTGCTTTTATAGGAAGGCCACACATTTCCTAATCCATGTGTCATGCAGAGAAGAAATGTATGCTCAGATCAATGGATTTCTGAAGTGATCTTTGAACACCTTGAAACTGTAGGGTTTTTTTTTTTTTTCATGTAAGTCCCTGGTAAGAAGGTGATTGCATAGATTAACATAGGTAGCCATAAGTACATAAAGGATTACAGTAATTTAAAAATAGTTTTCTCATTCTTAAAGTCTAGCATCTAGCCCTGAGCCTTACATGTATACATTCAATTAGTAATTATTGATGTCAGAGATTGGTATAACAAGGACAAAATACAAGTGATTTTTATAGTAATATCTGGATATAATATGCTAATAACCATTAATAGCAAACATTCATAAATACAAATTGATGGCACTTAAATAGGTTTCAAACTCACTTTTGACGTGATTAGAGCATGCCTCAAGTAAAGCTGTTTAACTTTTGCAGTGTACATCTGAAATGATGATCTGAACAAAGTATAGTAGTTTCCATGAGTTGAGAACAAGATATTGGTCTTTAACTTGGGTTTATGGGTGGCAAAGATCAGTCCCACCTAGTAAGATACCTGAAAGCTCCCCTGTTCTAGAAATTCAATTGTAAACTGCATCTGCAGCATGAACACACTTCATGGCACCCCTGGAGGGGGCACTGTGTTCTAGATAGTGTTCCAGAACCTTCTTACATATCATAATTACCAAGAAGCTTTTCCAACATGGGGATTCTCAGGCCTCTGGGGTAGAAGTCCTAGAATTTGTATATTTCATAAACACTCCCAAGTGCTGGGAGCCACTGGTCAAGTGGTCAGTGTCTGGAATTGGGAGAGAATGTCAGATTCTCTCTGACTCTGCTCTACCTCAATTTCAACAGGAAGAGGCTCACAGACCACATGTGATTTATAACTCAGGATCTGGGGCCAGTCAGCTCCATCCATATAGTTCAGAAGAAGAAAGGTGCTCACATACCAAGTCTACAGGCTGAGGTTGGGTAGGGTAGGGACGTGGACAAGGGATTTGAGGGATGCAGGGCCCTTAGAGAGACATGATGGTGAGGGAGCTGGCTGCAAGGCAGCTTGGGGCTATACAGAGGGTAACCAACTGGCTTGGTTTGTCCAGGATTGTCCCATTTTTACAACTAAAAGTCCCACGTGCTGAGAAATCCTCAGCCCCAGTTTATCCAGGACAGTTGGTCACCCTACTTGTTAGTTGCAAACCAAATGTGAGATGGAAGCTGTCATGGACTGAATCTTTATGTCCCACCCCCCAATTCATATATCAAAATCTAATTCCCAATGTGATGATATTTGGAGGTGGGACCTTGGGGAGATGATTAAGTCATGGGTGCAGAGCCCTTGTAAATGGAATTAGTGCCCTTATAAGAGACGAGAGAGCCAGCTCGCTCTCTTTCTGCCATATGAGAATACAAGGAAAAATCAGCCATCTGCAACCTGAAAGGGAGCCCTTATCAGCACCCGACCATGCTGGTACCCTGCTCTTAGACTTTCAGCCTCCAGAATTGTGAGAAATACATTTCTGTTGTTTAAAACTACCTAGTCTATGGTACTTTGTTACAGCAGCCAGAACTAAGACAGAAACTCATACAATATGTAGGCTCAAAATCCCTCTACCTGGATTAATAGCCTCTTAGAGTGGAAGCAAATGTTTCCTTCATGGTGTGAGTAAGCATTTACTTTGATGTGGTTGAACGGAAGATGGAATGAGGATTTTCTTTTCAACTGTTTGTCATTTTTGAAGTGTGCAGAGAAGGACTCTTTGACGTTCCACGTGACTAAGCATAGTAACCCTTGCTTTGTCTGACTAAGAATGATGGAGTTTCAGCAAAAGCTGCCACCAGAGATAACTAGAGACCTGTTACTAGAAATGATAATAATTTCACAGCAATACCTAATTAATTTTTTTTCCTAAAATCTTGATTTTTCAAATAAAATTTTCCATTTGGGTAAGACACTAATGTAATCTATTTACAGTCTACAATTATTCTCGTAAAGAATTCTGCATAGTCTGTGGGTCTCTCCCTAATGTTGAAGTTGAGGTGGGACAGAGTTAACGAGAACTTCACCTTCTCTCATATTTCATGACACTGTTCACTTGACCAGAAGTTTTTAATTACTTGAAGTGCTTATTAAATGTATGGATGTCTGAGTTCCCCATCTTGAAATACAAAATTAAAATGTAGAGCTGAGGCCTGAGAATCTCCATGCTGGAAAAGTTCCCCTGGTGATTCTGAAGTGCAGAGAGGTTCACAAACACTTTCTAGAACATAGTACCACTCTGCGTTGCCATGAAAGGTGTTCCTGCTGCAGGAGAAGTTTACAAATGGATTTCTAGAACAAGGAAGCATCAAAAGTATGTCAAGTGTTCTACTGGGTGGGTCTGATTATACATATAACTTTCTTTTTCATCCTGTCTGGGGGCAGCCCCAGACTGTCTTTGAAAGTCAGTAAGAGGAATCTACTTTAACCTCAGGAGCATGTAGAATTTCCAAATGTCTTTTAGAGACTTTATTCATTATGGGCCTGTGTGTGTGTGTGTGTGTGTGTGTGAGAGAGAGAGAGAGAGAGAGAGAGAGAGAGAGAGAGAGAGAGAGATTTCTAAACCATATTTTCAGTGTGTATTACCTGTTGCTTTAAAAATATGGCTACTGTGGTGGAAAGTAGTACTTCATTTATTCGTTCTAAGTTGGTTTCTTTAAAATGGTGGTTTTCGATTGGGGGTCTTTTTTTCTTTTTTGCCCCTCTTGGGGATATTTGGCAATATCTAGAGACACAACTGGTTTCCACTGGGGGATGGGCACTACTGCCATCTAGTGAGTAGACACCAGGGCTTCTGCTAAATACCCTACAAGGCATGGGACCTCCACTCCCAACAAAGAATTATCTGGTCCAAAATGTCAATGATATTGAGGTTCAGAAACCCTGCTTGAAAGGCTTTTAAATGTGAATAACATCAATGTAAGCTAACAATGTCCTCTCTGCTTGCATCAGGCATTATTGGATGGATTTTCTTATCTTCACAAGAGCCCTATGATGTAGCTTTCATTATCATTCCGGGATTAAAGCTGAGGGAATAAACTTGGAGAGTTCGTGTAACTTGCTGAAGGTTCCACAGCTACTGAGTGGTGGGGGTTGGGGAGGAGAGAGAAGGGGTGGGAGGGGGTTTCCCCCACTCTGACTCCATAGTCTAAACCCTTCACCACTGTGCTATTTGCCATCCAGACTGAATGTTAAGTCCCTGTAGTTCTAATATTCTAGAATTTGAAATCAAGCCCCTAGCCAGTCTAAATAATATTTAGTATTTAATTGTGTATAGTATAGAATTAATGTTTTGAGTCATTTTTTAAATTTACCCCTGACTTTGTTTTGTCAGACTGAAGAGACCTAGATTTGTAGTTGGTTAACCTTTTGTGGCCCCTCTGTTCCTAAGTCATTTCAGTCCCTCTGATTTAAACCATCTCTAGGCCCCTGTGCCTTTCTTGATGTGTATTTACCTGATCTGCACAGTGCACTCCAGATGGAGTCAAGTAGTATAATTTTATTTATAAATACAGGCAGAGGTACTATAGTTTTGCAAACTATAGTTACCATCAGAGAAAACTGGGCAAAGTACACAAGGATCTCTGCGTTATTTCTTACAATGGCATGTGAATCTACAATGAGCTCAATTTTTAAAAATGAATTAATATCTTGAAAGTGGTAATGGGGGCATCTTATAAAATAATTACAAAATAATTATGCCCGTAGGATTGTTTTCCAAACCCTTCCTAGAGAGGCACAGTATTTTCTTGGCTTTTTTGTCATATCAGCATATTCTGTAAGAGCTCCAAACACTCCATTCCCTATTAAACTAATAGTTTGGTGTTTATTATTTGTTAGGGGTAGATGGATCAATTTTCTTTGACTGTATTACCTACTGGCCCACAGAGCAAGTCATCTGCCTCTGTTGAACCTCCTCATGGTTTGTGAGCTTGGTCTGTGTTTTCTTGGCATTTTACTCTTTGAAAAATATCAATATCATCTGTAAACTTAGACTTATCACTCTGTAATTCCTCTTTCATGTCATTTCTGAAATGTAAAATAAGATTAATCCAGGATCCATTTGCAAGGATTGGTACTGAATTAACGTCTTAACAAAGATGTTAATTAACTCTGCCATTTGCTGCATACTGGCTTTGCCTTATTCAGAAACACGGCTCCTTGCAGAACTTCCTGTGCTAATTGGGTGATTTTGGACAGGTTATTTAATCTCTCCTTGCCTAAGTTTCTTTCCTTTAAAATGAGACAAAGTATACTGTCTGCATCTTAGGATTGTTGTGAGAATGACATGGCCCAATACATAGGAAGCTCTTAGTGTATCACTCATGTAAATGCTCCATAAACGTCAGCTGTCATTATTTAAAAAGCTGGAAGCTGGGCATTCTTACTGTACTCAGAACTCACGCCACCTTCCCTCCAGTTGATAATGCTTACATTTCTCTTTGAATATCTCCTCTATCATAATTTCTAACTACTTCCAGGATGTGGAAATGACATTTCATACCGTTCATTCCCTAGGTCCCCTCAGGAGCGTTGCATATGATTGACATTACACTAATTCCCTTAAGCAAAAAGTATTTATAACAGCAATAATCTATAGAGCTGATGGCTGAATAATTACCACCCATTAAACTTGAAACTACATTTGCTACAGTAAAATCTATCCTGTGCTAAACCTGTGACATAACTTGGTCAGAAAAGTTCTTTACTATTAATAATTTTTCACTGATGCTTTCATAACCATTTTCATAATCACTGAGGGAGGGAGCTTCACATTAACCCCTTGTTTTCAAAAGAAAGCATGTAAAAAAATAATTTCAGAATTTATAAATGACAGTATAATTCTCTGAGGCCATTCTTTCAGCTGTTTTACAGAAAAGAAAAAAAAAAATCATTCCTGCAGCCCAAATTGCCAGGAAATTATTTTTAGAAATTTTTAAAATTCAGTTTTTAAGGCAGGCCAAGTCCTATGCTAATATGCATCATGCTATGTGTCCTCAACTCTTTACAGATGAGGGTTCTGGAGTTGAAGAGGCTTGCCTGGGGCCAAGGATAGCACATCTGCGAACAAGTGGCATCACAGACCCAGCCCAGGCCTCTGGCTCCAAGACCCAGTCTTTTAACCAGTGGCCCTAAAGTCATTTTTTTTTTTTTTTAAATTAATAGACTTTATTTTTTTTTACAACAGTTTTAGATTTACAAAAAATTGGGCAGATAGTACAGAGAGTTCTCTTTTACTGCTTTTCCCTTGCACACAGGTTTTCCATATATTATAGTCATTTTAAAAGTATCTTTTGGGGGGATTATTTTGGTATCAGCTTTGAATGCTTAAAGACTACAGTCTGGAAGTGACCAGACGGCATGCCTAGAAGCTTGTTGTCTGGCACTGCTCTGGACACCTCCCACTTGGGGCCAAGGGGGACAACCTCTCCTGTCTCTTTCAGTTCCCTGAGCATCATCTGTTCCTGTGTCTCTGTCTATGTGGAGCAGCTGATGCAACTTCTTTTCCTGAATTGGTTAATTCGGGCAACCTAACAGACACTCGAGATTAATAGTTCTTGACTATGCTTCTAACTGCCTTTGGATGAGCCTGGTAAAGATACCACCCACATTGAGGGTTGGAATTCCCTTCAGTCATCTTCCTGTTTGCTTTGTATATTCAGTGTCCCTTTTGCTTCCCAAAGCACTTCTGCCCAAATGTGAAAACTCTCTTTTGAATATGGCTCTTGTCATCTTAATAGCAGATTTTTATCAGCTGCACCACTGAGGTGATCAATTGTGCAGGAATCAACTAGAAGACCTGGGAGTCCACGAAGCTGAAAAGGAATGGGCATTGCAGCAGGCAGCTTTCTCTGTCAGCCTGGAGGGCACTTCTGAATCTTCCACACTATGATGGATGGTGTGTGCTCCTTCCTGAACCCCTCAGCTCGGACAGAGCCCTGCACCCACCGAGGCGGGACATTGTTCAGCTTGATTGTTATCTGAGCAGTTGGTTCCATCTTGGTGACACAGGGAAGGAAAAGGATGTTCTCAGAGATCAGATTCTGTTCGTTGGCCATTGTCCTTGGTTATTTCTCAGATTCAGTGAGATTGAGACAGATTAAGTAATGCATCCCAGGTCACATAGGTGACAAAACTGGGACTTGAATCTGGGTCTTTCTGAGCCTGTAGCTCATGCTTTTATCTAGGATGGCAAATTGCCTCTTGGGATCTGCAAGGTGCCTGTCATGAAGCCCACCCCTCCAGCTCCCTGTCACTTCCGGTGGCCATCACAGGAGCTGGCACACAGGACTGCCTGGAGTGCTGACCTCTCCCTACTTGGTCAGCCTTTCCAACCCATAATCCCTTTTCATCTATCCCCATTCCTGCCTCGCCCACCCCAACATGATCATACTGCTTCTCCTCTCTCAGTGGTCTCTAAGCAAGCTCATCTGTTTTCCCAGCCTTAGTTATTGGGATGACTTCCAGTTTACCCATGTTCTCTCTCCTCTGACCTTGTAGCTAACCCTTTAGTGCCTCAAGCACCTAAATTCAACATACCCAAAACAAAATCCATCATATATCTATCAGATGCTTTTTATTGTTTTTTGCCTTTGTTTTTGTAGCCCTCTTTGTGTGTGTTACACTGTTATCCTTCCTGTTATCTGTCCTGAGAGACGCTGGCTGAGAACTCTGAGGCTTGAACCTCATTAGAATCATGGACATGCTTTTGGATCACTTAGCTTTTAAAACCAACAAAAGCTGACGTTTGGCATTTTGGAATGTACCTGAATGCTACCTATGAGCCCACCATGATGGGCAAACACAAGACTGCGAATTTACAAATGCACAAATCTCAGTAGTCCATCTTGAGTTTTTGCAGATAGAGATTTATTTAAATTTTGCATCGCTTTAAAAATTCACATTAGAAAGATATATTTTTAAATCTGAATGACTCATTTAACAGCTGTAATATAGCATATGCTTCTGCCTGGGGTTGCAGCCAGATCAGAAGTGGTCTCTTGGCCTTCACAGACTGATAATTACTTTTCTTCTCCATGTTCCCTCCTGCTCAGTGCGTGGGCCGCCAGAAACACCGAGGCTTCCAGTGTCAGGGATGTGGAGTATTCTACTCCAGGCACTGGTCAAACCCTCCCTGAATGGAGTTAGTCAGTTATACACCTTCCCTACTGAATTAAAATGGAGAGCACATTACTCCCAGCTTCATGTGGTTGTTTGAAACATTAAATACATGCCAAACTCTCAGAACAAGATTGAGGGCAAAGTGAGTCACTCCATAAATGTTAGAGATGATTATTCTTATTTATAAATAAGGACCCATAGGAGTGACATGTTGAGTGATATATTGGTTCTCATTTCCCATGTTAACCATACATACAGGGGCTCCTGGTGAGGTTGGTGCTCAGTAGGAGAAGACACTATTCAATGTCTTTATTTTGATGATAATAATTAGGAAAATGATGGTTCTCCTGGATACCGTGTTTAGGAGTTTCTATGTCTTATCCTTATGTTTCACCAAATAGGCTATACAGGGATGCATGGGTGAACGTTATTAGTTTTAAGAGGAATTTATTTTAATGTGTATCAGTTTTAAAAAATGTAACTAGTACATCACATTCATGACTTCTTGGCCATCATTGCTTAGGATGAAGGTGAAATTTCAAAAAAACATTTAGGTTGAAATAAAAAAATATCTATATAAAGTAAAAAGCTTTATGTAGATAAAAATTTTTGTAGGCAAAAATTTTGTAGGGATATAGTTTTATTTTATTTCATCTTCACTTAGTCATGTGAGGCAGGCACCGTTATTCTTCCTATTTAACAGATGAAGAAACTGAAGTTTAAAAAGGTCTGTCATTTCCAAAGTCTCTTTAGCCAGTGTAGACCTGGGATTCAAACTCACAATCTTTGCTGTCTGTTGTGCACCCCATGGTGGTTTCTCACTTCCCTTCTCAGAAATGTTTTTTTTTTTCCAAATTTTATATTAACGTATTATATTTTCCTTTTTGTAAAATTAAGATATATTTGTTATGGAAATTTTAGAAAATACAAAGAAGCCAAAAATATGGATTTTTTTTATTGTGGTAAGAACACTTTAACATGCAATCTACCCTTTCAACAATTTAGGTATGTAATGGAGTATTGTTAGCTACGGTAGTCCCCCTTAGCATGGTTTTGCTTTCAACAGTTTGTTACCTACAGTACAGTACAATAAGACATTTTGAGAGACAGAATACATGCACGTAACTTTTAGTACAGTATGTTGTTATAATTGTTGTGTTTTATTGTTGTTAATCTCTTACTGTGCCTACTCTATAAACTTGGTCATAGGTATGTATGTATCGGAAAAAACATAGTATATATTGGGTTTGGTACTATCCGCAGTTTCAGGCATCCACTGGGGGTCTTGGAACATATCCCCATGGATAAGTGGGGACTACTGTATAGACATTATGTCGCACAGCATATCTTTCATTTTTCTCATCACTGCCCTGTGAGTAAGGTGGGCCAAACACAGAAACTGAGAGAGGCAGGGAACCTGGCTGGGGCCCCACAGGAAGTGTAGGCACTCCTGCCTCACGGGCGCCTTCCTCTGCCATACTGCATCATGTGATGGTGATGATGGGCTGAGGCAAGCTGTCCCCTCCTTTGGAAGAAAATGTAATGTCCCCCAGGGAACCATCAGGAGCCATCCTGGTTTCATATTGCCCTCAGCTTGTCCCTATCAGGGAGCTGGGTCTGGAAGGGTGGCCTGGGCTCCTCCCAGGACAGCAGCGATGCTGGCTCTGAATCTACATTGGCTCTTTTGAGCAAAGACCTCAATAATTCTGTCTACACAAGTGCACAGACAAATACACGTGCCTGCTGATTTAATTAAGCCCCTTCTCAACACAAATGGTTAGTTTGGACAAAGAACTGAAACTCTACCAAATTGCCAGTTTTTGACTCTGTTGTTTTTCAGCTGGTTGCTTTGGGATCTCTCTGGCTCACAGCTTCCCTCGATAGTGAATTGGAGGGAAAGGAGGTTAGGGTGTTAATTAGGCAGCATGGTAAATTATGTGAATGCCCAGGGGAAAACAGATGCCATGTAAATGGAGGTTTACAATTACTCTTGCAATGCAGTTCCAAAAAATCCATTTGTAGTGATCGGTGATTCTATGAAGTTATATTTTAGGATTCTATGGGCTTTAGAAACTGAGCTCTTTCCTCCAGCTCTGCTTCATAGTTATGTGGCTGGGATCTCAAGTGCTTCCATTTGGGTATTATCAAACAGCAACAAGAGACTCCTGTCAGTTTTAACCCTGGGGCCACAGCCAAGGTGAAGGGTTGACGGCTCAGACTTTTTGCATTTCAGTAAAAATATGGTAGTCCCACATGCTTGCTAAAGATGATTTTCTTTCTCATTATTACTAAAAAATACTTCTAAGAAACAGGTAACATGAATAAAATGCATTTCTTCTTAGAGCCTAATGGTTTAAGAATTTGGTGAGGAACCCTCACGCCCCTGGTGGATTTGGAAGGTGATTATTATGATATGCTATGATTTATTGGTTAGTAACTCTTATTCCTGTTACTCTGGAGGGCTCCTGCCAAACCACGGTGTTTTCTGGGTAAATTATTCACACTTTGCCTTGGGCCGAGGCACTACCTGTTCACCTGGCACCCACACCCATGTGCCCGCACCGCGTCCATTCTTGGTCAGCCACAGCTACTGCCAGAAGTGCCATCAGGGAGCTTCAGAGGCACGACAGGAGGCATTGTCTACCCTCCTGGTCTACAGCCCACCAGGGGAGAAGCCAGCAAAAAACACAGGAGGACCTAAGCAGAACTTTGATGTCACACAAAGCAAATTGCATTTCAAGCTCTAAAGAACAAGGAGCCATTCTAAATCTGATTAAGATTCATCTGATACCAAATCATGATAAATGTTTGTTTTGGAAAAGCCTATTGTCAGTATTTTCTGATTCTGCTTATTCATCCAGAAAATCTCTGTTTTCCTTTCCTTAGGGAAGGAGGAGTAAGAGAAAACCTTGGCTTGTCCTGACTTGTCTGAAGGGCAAAATTGAGGAGTTTGTTTTGGTTGCTTCTGGAATAACTCTGTACAGAGCCCAGGGTGGAAAGACCCTTCCTCGGCCAGCCTGGCTCAGTGTGCTAATGATCCCCAGCTGACAGACCTCTGCCCCCATCCTTACCTCCACAGCACAGGGGTACTCGCCTTCTGGACTGACCCTGCGGTGGAGAGCTA
Organism: Lepilemur ruficaudatus; assembly: GCA_963574885.1. NCBI lineage: Eukaryota > Metazoa > Chordata > Mammalia > Primates > Lepilemuridae > Lepilemur > Lepilemur ruficaudatus. Next base: position 31,430 of record CAUYRT010046509.1, on the reverse strand, counting down.
ACTTCAGGGGGTGGTGGTCCTAGTGAGAATTCAGGCACAGAGCTGGCTGGGGAGAGGGTTTGGCATGTTTTGGTTTTTTTTTTTTTGATCAGAATGAAATGCTGCATAAAGTTTTGGAGAAGAAAACAGAATTACACGTAATTCTTTCATTTTGTAGTAGCTGTGTAACTTCTTTTATCTTTTAGTGTATTTATTTGTACACATAAATGTATGCTTTTTATAGAAAATGGAATCATTACTGTTTTGTTTTGAAATTTGTGGTTTCCGCTTAGCATACTCTGAACGTCACTCCTTACTGATAAGCAGAGTTAGCCATCATTTTTGATGACTGAGGAATAATTTTCTCTGTGGGGGACTCCTCTTCCCTCTCTTCCTCCTTGTTTGTTTCCACTCTCTTCCTCCCCACCCCCTTTTCTCCCTTCCTTCACTGGCAGTTCTGTCATCCCTTTTCTTCCTCAAAATCTATAATCTCTTGCTGCAGCTCCATTTTATTCTCTTTTTATTTACTCTAATGCTTTGTAACATATTCTCACACCTATGCAAATACTATGAAATAAAAAGACAGTTTTTGCAGTTTGGGGCTATGCTGGCTGTATAACTCATCCCGAAATAATGTGTTTCCATTTTTTTTTGTTGTTGTTATTGGCGGCTTTGCAATCTTTTCTCTCCAGGTTCTGTGAGAACAAACATGACAGTATTTTGAAAGCTTTTCATATCCCCAGAAGGAAGAAATGACAAAGAGCGAGCCATTATAATGAATGTTTATGATATTTATTTAGGAACATGCCAGTCTCAAGCCCTCTGTCACTCCTAAGTCTTTATGATTTGTGTTGTTTCCCCAGATCCCGCGCCAGTCCACAAAGACGGGCAGAATGAAGCTGACAGCGCCCCAGAGGACCTCCAGTCAGTGGGGACCAGCAGACTGCTCTATCACATCACTGACGGCGACAACCCGCTGCTGTCGCCCCGATGCTCCATCTTCAGCCAAAGCCAGAGATTCAACCTAGACCCTGAGTCAGCCCCGTCTCCACCCAGCACTCAGCAGTTTATGATGTAAGAAAACCTCGTTTTGTTACCTTAATTTCAGACAGTTTGTCAAATGCCACATTTTACAAACTGTAGTGAAGTGTGTGTCTGAAACAGTGCAAACATGCCTGCCTAATGTAACTGCAAGACCAGAAAAATAAGCAGCAAAAATCAGTATATTTTCTAGTTGGGGATGCTGTTTCAGGTCTTAATGTCCCAGGAGGAAATGGTCATGAGAGACAGGCAGCCCCTGGGGCTCACATGTTTGAACATTTTTTGGTGAAATAACCAGAATCCTGAGTAAGTGTATGTACATGCAAATATCAGGACTGTCATTCTTGATGAACTCAGCATTCTTTCCATGCACAACAGTGGCATCAACAGATGTACTGTGGGAACACTTGGGAGTTGTCCACCTCAAGTTTTCCTTAGATTCTACAAAAGTGGTAGCTTACAGTAGCTACCCCCAACACGATGTGTGTGTGTGTGTATGTGTATCAGATGCCTGCCCCCCTACACTCTCCATTTAGAATTTGCATTTGGGATTGGAATGAGGTTGAGGAACTGCGTGTTATTTATTTTTAAGTTCCACAAATAATTTTGACGTATAGCTAAGACTGAGAATTGTTTGGTTAAAAATATGCCCAGGGAATCCCTAGTTTCTCTCTCAGAACTTACGCTGTTATTCTTGAACTTATCCAAACTTGGGTTCATGGACGTCTATTAATGAACTTGAGGGAGTTAGTGAATTGTTGCTATTGCATGTAAAATGTGTGTCATTTGAGAGGGTGTACAAAATTTTTGGAGAAAGGGCCTGTTCCTTTCACATATTCAAAAACGCTCTGTTATATTGTCAAGAAAAGTTAACCACACACGCAAATCTTCCTTGAAAATGTCAGTAAGTGTGGCTCGTGCAACCTATTGAGGATAAGCCCTCAACAGGGCTGTTTCTTCTGAGTCTTAAATTGGCCTCCTCTAAGCTTTAGGAAATATATTTCCTGGACTAATATTTTGACATTTTACACTAAAGTCCCTGATGACGTCTGCCCATAATGGAGTTCTGTGATCAGGGTTCTCCATTGACGAGCAGATGCTACCATGGTAGTCTCATCAGATAATGAGCTGCCTTCTGGACCTCTCTGATAACCCAGGAATCTTGGTGTGTAGACCAGCCACAGTGTTTACCGGGAGACCACTGTTTCTGACGCGCCTTCCTCCCTGTAATCATCTCAGGCCCCGGAGTTCCTCACGGTGTGGCTGTGGAGATGGTAAGGAGACACAGACCATCACCCAACTCACCAAGCACATCCAGAGCCTCAAGAGGAAAATTCGGAAATTTGAGGAAAAATTTGAACAAGAAAAGAAATACCGGGTAAGGCCCCTGGGGTTTGACAGAGGAGTGGATTGTGTCAGAGGTGTGTAGATTTTCTTTGCCAGGGGACAGCTTTGTTCCCATTGCCCAACCCAGGACTTATTATAAATTGAGTTCCCATCCTGGGTCTGTCTTCTCACCTGCTGTCAGTTGATCTCTGCTAAGATATTTCCTAGGAGTGGATTACAACTCTTATTTCCAAATTTATTTGATTATTAATCTTTTTTTCCCCTAAGGAACCTTATCATCACCAGTTTTTCTGGGACCAAAATTTTGAAAGATTTTCAATTATGGTCTCACTGTTTTTTAAAAATCTTTTCCCAATTGCATTTTGGTAAGAACTTATTAAGGACCCAAGAGCAGAATCTCCAATTGTGGAACAGAATGAGGGAGATGGTTTCTTGACATTAAAGTACTTGCTGGTTGACAAGTGGGGACCTCTCAAGTGACGTTCGTTAAGGCCACTCATAAGAACAAACCCTGAACTATCCTATCCCCTCAGTTTGTGCTGGTACTGCAATGCCACAAACATTTTTTCTCATATAAGAAACAGTAGAGTCATGGGTAAGTGTCTTGATGACCAGTGTTGCTTTTATTTTCTCTAGTGGTGACCACGGCATAGAGAAAAACCATATTCACGTAGAATTGGACAAATAAATTGGGTCTTTGGCAGATGGCCCAGAACAGCTTGTTATTAGAATAAAAGAGAACAGGGAATAATCTCTCATACATCTTGAAATATTTAAAGGTTCACTAAGCACTTGGTACAGAGGCAATCAGAAAGTTCCTGTGAGTGTAGAATATGTTCTGGGGAGGGAGGCGAGAGCGGGTAATATTCCACTCTTCTGTTCTTTCCGTCTTGTTTTTCCTGCAGTGGCCTCAAATTCACTAAAAGAGGAGTTTTAAGGTATGGTTTTAGCTTTGCAAAAATGGGGAAAAAAAGTCAGATTGGCTTTCAAGACAACCTTAGTTAGGGTGTTGAAGAGTCCTGTTTTCCCCAGTGTCAGGCAGTCACAGCTACTTACTGTCTTTTACAGAGCAGGAAGCAGCTCCACTGCTAGTCCAGGCCTCTACAGGCCTTTATAGATAAGGAAACTGAGGCCCAGTGAAGAGGTAAAGACTTAAAACTTGCCTAATGTAGTTGTGTTCTATCAGCTCAGGCTTGGGACAGTGGATTAAAGATGAGTAAGTTCTGCAATAGTGTGGAAACAAAATTCTTAAGTGTCTACATTTTGAAAGCCCCAGATATCCTGAGAGAAGCTGATTTCACCTGTTTGCTGCTAGAGTGTTGTTGGATCTTTAATGTCTTCGTATTAGAAACTAAGAGTAACAACCAGAGCCTGTTAACACTTCATACTGGAACCTTCTTACCTCGGGGCCTTAGTTGCTTCAATGGTCTCAGTCTGTCCATCTGTAAAGTGGAGTGAACATTAGTAGTGACTTCTTAAGTTTGTGAATTGCAGATGAGGAAGGACACAGTATAATGCTTATCACAGTGTTCGGCACAAAGGAAGTAAGAGATCCTAAATATCACCAACCTTTCAATCTATGAGTAACATTTGAACAGCCTACCCCATGGCAGTCCCTGCCTTGTCAGAAAGTGAAGAAAAATTATTCACATTAATTCTCCATTGGACTTTTCTGTCTGCAGTCACAGACCTTGGATGCCTGTTTGGGAAGAGAATTTCTCCTGGCACCTCTTGCCTTTGTCTGGAGAACCTTTAAAGCCAGAGCAGGCAGACAGACACACACACACACAGAGACATATGTATTAATAAATACTCAAACATGTAGAAGGAGGGATTTGGGAGCAATAGAAGGAGGATTCATGAGCACTGCTGCTTGCTGCTTCAGTATAACAGTCTTTGACATAATCAGAACCTTACGTGTCTCAGGAAACAGGGCTTCCCCTGCCCTTCCTGTCAGGGTGCCAGGCTGTGATTAGAGGTTTGACATGTCAATGGGCGTTAAATGGTTGCTGTGCATAAGACTTCCCTTCCTGGCAGTCTGACTATGGAGTTAACAGCACCCACTGCCAATGCTTGAATCCAAGCCCTGCTGGGCCTCTGTGCTATGCTGATACCCATGCATAACATACATCTTTCCATCTCTGTTGAATGTGACCATTTTGTATCCCTATCTCAAACTGTTAATTCTCTACATCTGATTTTGCATTTGATTATCAGCCTCATGGGCTTAGAGAAGAAGGTTGCTTCAGCTAGATTTCTACTTATGGAGTCAGAGAATATTAGAATTGGAAGGGATCACCCAAGTGTTTTTTCTTATCTGACCACTGAAGAAACTAAGGCCCCGAGAAGGGAAGTGAATCTCCCAGAATCACACAGAAAAAAAAATTGACCTAGCCAAAAAAAAAAAAAAAACTCTGGTTTTCTTATTACCCATTAAGAAATCGTTCTGATGTATCTTATGAACCATCTTTAGCAGATTACAAATCTGGCCCAGTGGTACCTTCACTTGTGTGAATCAGGAACCCCATTTCAATTGCACGGAATAAAACCTAAACTATGTAATTTCTGGGCATATGACTTTGTGGTCTATTAAACCAGAATATTTTGGTTCAGAAGTTAGAAGGCTTGAAAATCCACAGTTTGTATATGAAAACTTTCTATGTGATTTGGAAGCTGCCATCCATGTGAGCTTTATTTAAGCTCTTTTAACAGCTTCCCCAAGGGTAGGGAAAGAAAGAATTCATTTCAGAAACTGATTTCAGGCTTTAAATTATCTTGTTAGAAAATTCAGCCTTAAATTTCTGCTATGTCCTATGTGCAATAATGAAAGCGCATTTCTTTCATAGTCAGTGGCTTAGGGTCTTAGGGTTTTGTGTGTGTGTGTTTGTTTTTACCATATTTCAAAAGATAGAATTAAATATGTGGAGCAGGTCCAATGGAGCACTGTTCAACAAGATGTGTTCTCAGATTGGAGAATTCTCTGAGGATTTTGAGAAACCAGATGTAAAACATTGACTGCCCTGATAGCCAGATTGTTACCCAAAGCCAAAGCACTAGACTGAATATCAGGGGAACAGTACAGTGCCTTATTCTAGCAGACCACAGATAGGACCAGGCTAAACTGTTTTGGAGGTGGGGGTTGGTGCTCACATGTCAGTGTCCATGGTCCTGAAACCAGGGATTCCCTCGTGGAAATCATAGTCTCCTATCCAAGCTCCCCTAAGAAAGAATCATAATCATTGTCCTTCAATCTTCGTTTCTATCTTGATTTGAAAAACTATGGCTTTTATATCACTCTATAACTGACAGAACCATGCCTTATATTTCACAATGAATGCACCTAATCCCATGTATGTGATGATTTTGTCACACAAGTGGTTTTTTTCCTTTGAACTTGAAGAAAAGTCTTCCATCTTCCTAACCCTCCCTCTCACCAGCAATCTGGTGAGGTCACATGGGTTTAGTGGACCCTTAAACATGACAGAGCCCCTAGATTTGGTCACTGACAGTGCACACAATTCAGGCTAGTATGTTTAGATCATGTCTTCTTGAGCCTTACTATATAGTTCCTGGTATATCCTTAACTCAAAGTAGCCGTTAATTTTCTTGAGCCTGCATTTAACTTACCATGGTAGCCTTGACTTAAGAATGTTTCTTACTAATATGTGGGCATGCAGGGTCAGTATAATTGGCTACCCTTCTCTCTTGTTTTCTCTTTTCTATAGAAAGTCCACTTTTGTGCTCTGAGAAGAAATCTAGAAATCAAGGTGAATGACTTGTAGTGATGAGTCAAATCATTTTAAAATAAAAAATACATTCTTACCGTCACATCTAAGGTGTGATTAGCTACCTGTAGGACATGCAGCATACCCCACAGTGAAGACATATTCAGCATCCCTTTGAAGGTCTGATAGTGAACACTAACTACTATTACTACCACTACTAGTAACAGTAATAACAATAATAATCATATCTGAAATTCTAGTTAACACTTCTGTAGTGTTTAGCATGCACCTGGAACTGTTTTTAGTTCTTTGCAGATATTAATTAATTAATCCCTCACAGCAACCCTATAAGGAAGATGCTGTTATAGTCCTAATCTGATACATGAGACTGAGGAACAGAGAGGCTAAATAATTTGCCCAAGTGCACACACATATGACCTATTAAGTTTCATTTTAATGCCAGCCCCAGTAGGATATTGAGTCTACACATAGTGAGAGGATTAGAAATCTGGGTATCCTGCTGACAGACTGACTTCTCAGGACTACTGTCAGGTTTTAATGATTTTGGGGTCCTCTTTCTTCAGCTTGGGGGATATGACTGGCAGGAGCTAAGTCTCCCACTTTATCAGTATTGTTCAGCAGAGGTTGTGGTCATAAGCCATGTGTGTGAGGCACAAGCAAGGTAGTTAAGCAGTGCAGCCATCTGCATTGCTACAGAGAATGGCCTGGGACCAGGGGATGGGCTGTGGGGGGCCTGCAAGGCAAGTGAGGGATAGACTATAGGGGCACTGGCATGGTTAGGACTGTGAGAAAATGCTGGGTGACTAGGCGTATTTAAAACCAATGCCCATGGCAAGGATGAAAGAACAGAGGAGGTCAAGAATGTTTTCTGTGTTTTCCAGAAGCAACTCCATCAGCTGGAGATTTCATGCCTGAATTTCTCTCCCAGCTTTATATGTTCCTGAACTGTCTTTGTCTGGCTCAGCTGTTTAAAAATTTTGTTTTTCCTTTTCTTTCTTTCTCTCCCTCCCTCTTCCTCCTGCCCCCATTTTTCCCACCCTCCCCCATTTTTCCCTCCCTCGGTAGCCTTCACATGGTGACAAGACTTCTAATCCTGAAGTCCTGAAATGGATGAATGATTTGGCTAAAGGTCGTAAACAGCTCAAAGGTAAATGCCAGCCAAAGGTCTCTTTTCTCAGGAAGCAGTTAAAGTTGTGATAATGTGCTTCAGACCATTTTTTATTCCTGTCCACCTTTGCCCTCTTGAGCTTTGTTTCCCCGCTTAGATTGGAGTCCTATTTGAAATAAAGGGTCCTGCATCTACTTCATTGTTTGGCTCCGTTTAACAAACCTCTTACAAAGACACTGAGGACCTCCAACTCCCATGTGGAATGATTCACTTCAATGCCAGGAACGTTTCAGCATGCGGAGCACTGACCTCCCTGGGTTACTGGATTTGGGGATGTTAAACACAAGAGGCCTGAGAAATCCTTTACTCCACATACCCCATAGCATGGCTCAGGGACATTTATGCCCAGAGAGGGGAAGGTTATGTGGCGGGGAGGTGGTGAACCAGGTGTGAAACGTGGTTCTCCTGCCTTCCAGCCCAGTGCTCTTCTTCTGTCTCCCTCTGCAGATGGTGCTGTGTGTATTAACTCTAAAATCTATTATTAAAGGACTATTGTTATTTACCAATAAAAAATTATTTTCTTCCTCTCTCCATGCTCTAATTTCAATACTTAGAGACATGGGAGTTTTTCCAAATTTCTGGAAGGATGATGATTAAAAAGAACTCGAAAGGGATATTAATTCAGTGGCATTAAATGATAATGATGTAGCAAGTTTGTAAAATATGCAGTGTTTAAACACCAAGCCAAAGTCCAACTAAAAAACAGACATCAAAGAAAATGAGCTATGAAATTCAGAAATCAATATAAATGGCCTCATTCAAACGACTAGTCCCTTCACATATTCTGAAATATAATTCCTTAATACATCCCAGGTGGCTTTTTTATTTTTAATTATCTACATTTATATGAAGCCATATTTCAATAATGGTGATTCCTGGATTTTAGAAGCTGGCATTAGGCAAAATTGTGACAACTGTCAGGTTGGGGATGGCACTCCCATCTTCCCTCTCCCATACTCTCTTCTGTTTCCCTGGTGTCTGCATGTGGAATGCCCTCTAGAAGTGCTTGCATTTCCACAGAGCTTTTGATGAACAAACAACTTTAAAAATCTAAGTAAATGAATCTTTGTCAGCTGCTACAGTAGGTAGAAGTTGTTAACTTTGGGGCCAGGTACCACTGGTGTTCCTCTAAACTTCCCCTCCTCTGAAATCTAAACCACTCACTCCCACACACGTCCTCTACCTCCATGAGATCCCAGCCTCTAGAGCCCTGGTTATACTAGTGGCTCTGGCTATTAAGTCTGCCCTTGCCCCATAGAAAGGCATCATTAGCATTGTTCATTTCTACCAACTTGGCATCAGGGGAAGGAATTCTTGAAGGGCTCTCTTCTTTTTAGGGCCAGTGGGTCCTCTTCACTCATGATAACTCATGGCATTTCTCTTAGAACTAAAGCTGAAGCTGTCAGAAGAACATGGGAGTGCTCCCAAAGGCATGCCTAGAAACCTGTCCTGCGAACAACCCACAGTCCCCAGAGAGAATGGGAAGCCAGAAGCTGCAGGCCCTGAGCCAAGCTCCTCTGGAGAAGAGACTCCAGATGCTGCCTTGACATGCCTAAAGGAGAAGAGCGAGCAGCTTCCCCCACAGGAGGATACTAAGGTACCTCAACATATCTTGTGATATGGAGGGCCCCAACACTCCACACAGAGCCAGGGAGATGATAGTTTTGACCAATCTATCAGAGCACTTTGCCACTACATAAACATCTTTAGGAGATTGGCATGGAAATTTCAGTCAGACGAGTTTCTGGTGGGTTACTGGCCATAACCTATTTGTATGGCCACATGATTCGAGGACGTGACACCATTCTGGAGGTTATAAGTGTTGAGAGTGGAAGGGAAGGAAATGGCACAGACACTGGGATATATCGTATCCCTTTCTCTCCCAACTTCCCCCCTCAAATTAGCAAACGAACCTAAGACTAGGGAATAAGCATGAAATCTGAAAGGAAAGGGCTCCAGTTACAACCACTTCCCATGTTTTATTAAAAAATAATAAGCAGGGATGAGGTATAAATGGAAAGGAAAGTGGTTTGGTATCTTATGTAAGAATAAGGTAGAGTTTCTTAGGAGTGTTAGTTTGAAACTCAAGACTTCAGCTTTAGACATCTTAGTTTTGAAATATCTGAGAGACATCCAGATAGAACTGTTGATTAGGCATTTGGGTATATGAGGCTGGAGCCCAAAGAAAAGATTTATTATATTTAATAAAGAAGAAAAGAGTGATTAGTATGTAACCTGGTTAATGCCTTCCTTGTCCTGCATATCTGTGCTTCCATTTCACTTATGCTAGGGAAACTTTCCTGTGGTCCTTTCTGTCTCAACTCAAAAACTGGTCTAGTTGACTTTCAGTTCTTGATTTAGAATTGTTTAACTACCCTATCACAGCTCTAACTATCTTATGTGCCATTTTCTGTCTCTCTTACTACACCTTAAACTTCTTGCATGGAAGGACTATTTATTGCTCAGGATCCCTCAATCTGTACATCGTAGATACTGAATAAATGCTGGGTGAATGGACAAATGATGAATGAATGAACTAGCACATTTAACTTTTGTCTTCTTGAAGAGAATTCTGCCTTTACCTGTTCTATTGCACATTACCTGGTCTTAATAATAAGGTGGCAACATAAGCCACATCTCAAAAAGTTCAACCCACCAGATGCCCCTGCATTAGTCTTTTACATTAGGACTTGTGATCCACAAGTAGAAATGGGCCTGGAGCCACCTTTATCTTTATATGAAATACCTTTAGACTTAAAAAAAAAACACTAATTATATGTTGTGAGGAAGGAATAAGTGGTTTTCATCCACTTGGTTAACCTAGCCCCATCCCCACTAAAGATTCTAGACTTCCATGATAGCCAGTGGACACGTGTATGTATATATACACACACATTGCCAGGTACGTGTTTTTCCATCCTTCAATACTTCTGAGGTTCTTTCCTATATTTTATAGTTACTTTAACCGTATCTATGAAAGCACCTTGGTCAATATCTAAGTCCTAATTCTGTGTTCTGTTCAATTAACCAGGGTGGTGAAGGGAGAGTTGGGATTGGTATAGAAGACTTAGAACAGGACTCAGTGCTTGAACCAGCCACTTTCTAACCATGTATACATGGCAAATGAACTAAAACTGAGATTCAACTTCCTCATCTGTAATTACCTACTTATATAATTATTGTGACAATAAGGGAGATGCCTGGTGACTGGTGGACAATCATTCATTTGCAAAAAGCTTTGAATGCCTACCATGTGCTGTGAAGTAGAATAGATGCATATAAAAAATAAACAAGATAGAAAAGTCATGGAAGTCACTGCCCCTCATGGAGCTCATGTTCTCCTGGGAGTTGGAATACAACAAGCAATAAACAACTCAAGAAATGATATCTTTAAAGATTTTGATAAGTACTGTGCAAAGAATTAAACACGTAATATGACAGAAAATAACGGATATAATTTCCACTTAAGATTAGGTGATTAGGAAGGCCAAGAAGGTGACATTTAAAGAAGAATTAGTAGGTCAAGAGAACAGCAAAGAGCATTTCAGACAGATAGAGCTGCAGGTATAAAGGTTTGAAGGAAGGAAGTGCAAGTTGTGCACTTGGAATTCTCAGGTTTGAGGCCTAGAGCTCAGGATGGCATGAGACAAAGTCAGACGGATTGGGATCCATCACACAAGAACTTACAGGCTGTGGAAAGTATTAGGAAGTTGTGGAATGGCTATAAGCAGAAACGTGCCATGACATGATTCATATTTAAAAGATCTTTCTGATTGCTCAATGTGGAGAATAAATCATAGAAGAAAAAAGTGGAAAAGAGGAAATGAAATGGGTGGCTTGGATTAGCATGATGGCCTTGGAGATGGAAAGAAGTCAACATATTCAAAGTGTATTCCGGAGGTTGAATCTAAAGGACATGCTGAAGCACTGTATGGGAGGAAGTGAAGGAAACAAAGAATCCAAGATGGTGATGGATCCATTTACTGATGTAGGGAAAACCAGAGAAGATGCAGATTAGGGGGTAGGGATGAACACTTTAAAGATCTGTTTGAGACACATTACATTGAAGATCTTTGAGGAATAGGGTATCCAACCATCCCAACTTGCCCAAGACTTTCCTGGTTTCAGCACGGAAAATCCCACATCCTTGGGAAATGCCTCAGTCCTGGGGCAAACTGGGATGGTTAGTCATCCTACTGAGATACTAAGTCAAATTGGTACATGCAAATAAGAGCCTGAAGATCAGAGAAAAATCTCTGGGTACTTTAGAAGTTATCCTGTATGAATATGGCAATTACTTCTATTTTAAATGAAGTATCTGTTGAATAGTTTAGTAAATGTCCAATGTCCCTTCAATATACCTACTATTTAGCTTTGCAGTAGGCCAAAGTTAGGCCCTTTAAACAGACAGCATCTGTAGTAGAACGTGTAAACTTCAATACATAAAGCTGCAATACCATTCCTAGGCGAGCTTAACTAGTAAACCATGTAGTTGTTAGTCAGCCATAAGGTAGGTCCTAATGGTGAGTCCAGAGATCCATAGCAGAACCAAAGGGAGGACTGTATATTTTCAAAGCAGCTAATATTATTCCTGCCTCCTCAATGAGCTCAGTAGCATTTCAGATCATCTCATTAGGTCCCATTTCTTTAAATTCAAATTGGCAGATGACTTTCACCTGTGGTCCTTGCCTTACTGCTGAAAATGCATTAAATATGAAAACTTCGAAGATAAAGAACGATTTCTTTTCCAGAGAGACTTTTATGACAACTTTCTGAAATTCCTGCCTTTGGTGTTTAGTTACAGCTCATGCTAAAGCTAATAAATCCTACAGTACTGCCCTGTCGGTGCTGATACTGCTAATGAGTAATTTTCTTCCTCTTTTATCTACGGATGATTTTTAGAGATAATCACTTCTGGGTCACAGGGCATCATTATGCACTGGAAATGAATGAATCATCTCCGGAGTCTGGCTGTAGTGACTATTTATGTCCTTTTTCTTTTAAAAAATCCTGAAGTGGTGCTGGCATATATCCCCGTATTGCCCTTTCTGAGAACTGCAGATAGGGTCAGATGCACAGCACAAATTACCACGAGGAGGAGTAATGGCAGTTACTTCTTCTGGCCTCTCATCAACCGTTGCATCTTTGAGGAGGTAAAGGTTTTTAAAAAGCATGATAGTTCATTTTAGTTTTCAAAAATCAAATAATTTAATAACTGATTAGTGGGTCATTGTTGGTTGGAAAGAGGGAAGACTTAGAGGTAAAGGGCATGGAAAAGAAGACCCTATCAAACTTTTTTGCCTGCCTATTTATTCTTTTCTAAAAAATTGATTTGTTTAATAGATAATAGTTTTTCACTATATAACCATTTATACATTTTCTTTTTGCAAGAAAGAAAACAAACAAATATATAAAAGGTTATACAGTAAAAAGATTCCTTCCCACTCCAACTGCCATCTCTAGCCTCGAGTTCTCCCACCTCAAGCAGATAACTATCGTTATTAATGTCTTATGTGTCCTTTTGGAATTTCTACATAAAGCATACACAAGAAATTATCAATATACATTCTTAATTTGCCTCTTCTAAACAAAAGCTAGCAGTCTATACAATTATATGTCTTTTTTTTCCTCTTTATTCTGGATAGCTTTTTATATCAAGACGGCTTCTCATTCTTTTTTGTTTTTTACATTTATTAATAGCACTGTGATATTCCTTTTTAGTAATGGACAACATTGATATTAACCTTAAGTCAACTGGTTTAGTAGCTCAAAAATCATTCAGTATGCCTGTTATTAACCCAGGGACATCTATATATGATAAATTATTAAAAATGATCCTTATTCTGTATATCAGGAAACTGAGATTCAAAGATTATATAATTTTCCATCTTAAAAATAGCTTGTAAGTGTTGAAACTGGTTATCTAAACCCATGTCCTCTAGTTTTAAGGCCAGTATTAATCTGCAATTCCCTGCATAGAAGTCTAAATTGAACAAACAATTCCCTTTGGCAGTTGCTTTGTATGATAATCTCCATTACTGGCATTCCATGTTGTTTGACTGACTCATTAGTTCAAACAGTCAGACCTGTTTCACATATTGTGTCTCCCTCAACAAAGGGCTAGGGATACTTAGACACATGGAAATCATGGCAGGGCTTGAGTCCTTAAAGCTAAAGAGTAATAGTTTCCTATTGCTCACTGTACAGAGAAGAGAACGTCAGTTTTACTTCTTTCCACAAGAGAGTTCATTTAAGGGGATGACTAAAGAGAATGATTTTATTTATAAATTTCTGTGGTTTACTGTGAAATAATACATGGCACCAGTCCCAAGGGAATAAAGGAAAACAGGTGGTGAAAGTGCTAGAGCTATGGCAGTTCTTCCCCAAACAACTTTTTGACCAGGGCCCAGAAAAAAAAACAAAAACAAAAAAAACATCTGGGCTGGCCACTCTCAGTACCAGTTCTGTCTCTTGGAAAGCCAGCTTGTTCCCAGACCTGATGATTCAGATTACCTACTGGATAGGTGGCTAGGAGTTTTTGTATGGCAAAATTGTTAAGCTATCAACAATTCATACCAGATTGTGTTCTATGTACAGATCTCTCTTGCTCAAACTCATCTTAGTTTTACTCCTTTTGATACTATAATGGAGCAGCAGGAAGTAAGGATAATTATCTTTGGGGGTTTATCTCCTTATGTTTATCTTTACAGTATGAAAACATATACTCTGCATAACTTTCTTTCACTGCTTTAGGTTACTCAACATGGTCCTTGTTTCCTTCACTGACATAACAAAATCCCAAAGTTAGACGTAACGTGTGCACTATAGACAGCCAGCAACATGTAGAATTAGGGAGAAGGGAGGATGCGTTTCAGAAATAGTGAGCCATTGAATTCAGAGGATAAAATTCTCTGATTCTTAGCAGAAAGGGGTTGAAGCATAGCAAAGTCAAATGTATTTCTGCCCATTAGATTTGGGGTCTCCTGCAGAGCTTACCTCTTGACTCAGTTTCCATCATGAAAATTACTTTGCAGGCCTCCTATAGGCCTCCAATCTGCCTGCCTTCCAAGTCTATTTGAGGATGAGCACCTATGGACTTAAAGTTTTCACATTTTCTTATACTTAATACATATGAGTGTCTTGAACCCTCACGTCTCTCTTTGGGGATTGCTTTAATAATGATCCTAAGAGTAAAATCTTGGAATCATTAGAGTGAAAGAGGAGGGCACACATTGTACAGGTACCTAATTTTCATCTAGCATCTGAGGAAGATATTTTAATATAATGGCATTCATCATTCTAACTTGCTTTTTGGTTACTCTTTTTTCTCTTTTAGGATTAAATTTAGCTTTTATAGAATCTAGGGCATATGCTAAAAATAAATAAAATCACAAAAATCAAATTGCTATAGAAAGACACCAATAATAGTTAAATACAACATTTTCTGAAGTGCTTTCTATGGAATATAAGTTCTAGTAAGACACTGAATAAAAAACATGATTTCAATATTTTCTGAACTTAGACTGAGATTTTTTTTTCCTTCTGTCATCTCTTAAGAATACATTTTGGTAGGAATAGGTGTTTTTATTTTTTTCATGGAAAGATGTGTTATCAGTAAGAAAATGTTTAAAGTATGATTAGCCTAGAAAATGAAAGAATCTTGAGGTTATTTAATCAATACTTTAAACTTTTACAGGGAGAGGTGATCTTTCTATTGAAAATAAAGAAAAATGGAAGACATTTTGGTCATAGTTTATGGAATTTATATGAAGATTGTAAAAATTACTTTTGCATATATACCTGTGTTGATAGCTTGGTAGTAGGGATGTAGATGTGTAGAATACTGTGAGAATTTAAAGAAATATGTGATATGACCTCCATCCTCAAGAAACTTTTGTTTGGGCAGAAAAGACTGAAACACAGAAAATAGTTAAGGTCCAGATAATTAGGTAGAGAAGTTCAGAGAAAAGGGAGATCATTATGGGCCAGCATGGTTTGCAGTTGGGATGGCGGTAGGGTGGTATGAGGGTAACTGGGAAGCTCACCACATGCTTGGGCCATTTTCTATTCCCTGAAGATTCTCTCTGGGGTATCTGGAAGGCAGAGTTATCTGGTATGCTTGGGCATGTATGCTTTGATAAAAGACATCTGGGTGATTACATCATGCGTTATTTCTACCATTCCTTTCCCACTACTTGCTGAGTGCAAACCACTGGACTAGAGTGGAAAGGAGGCTTTATATAGTGGATATGCAGCAAATTAGTGCAGGATACACAGCTAGGAGAAAACCAAGACAAGCAGGGGAGTTTGGTCACTTTGGACAGATAGGTAGATACATAGATAGACAAATAGATAAAAAGCTATTTAAATTTTTATACACAATATGACCTGTTGAAAAGAGTGCGTGAGGATGGGGCATACAGCAGATGGGTATAGAATATATGAGTGAGTCAAGAGGTTGCAGAATTTTTTTAGTTGGAAGGATCTTTGTAACTCTAACCTCCTTCTTGTATGGGTAGGAAATTAAGGATTCAGAGAATTTAAATGTTTTGTCCAAAATAACAGTTTATATCAGAGCTAGCCAGCAAGCTAGTATATAATCCAGGCATGTAGTGATGAAGAACTGCCCCAGATTGGTGTTTGTGAATGCCTATAATCATAAAAGTCCAGATAAAATATATGTTTCAGCAGAAAAATCAATAGGTTTTTTAAGAATGAAGAAGTAATTAAAGAAGAGGCTTTTTACCATTTACTCACTGCAGACTCCTCCAGAAGTATTTAAAAACCATCTTTCTAAACCTAGACCTATCCTTTCAGAAACTTTTTTCTAGAAAAAACAGGCATGTGCTACATACAGTATTTTATAAATGACCTTCCTTTTTCTAATAACTGTTATAATATTACAATCCTTTACTTTGAGGCTCCGAGACTTTTTTTTTGGTCTGCTAACAATATTGACATATTTTCATTCTTGTCTTAGAAAGGAATTATAATTAATTTTATGTTTTTCAGGTAACTAAGCAAGACAAGAACCTCATAAAGCCTCTTTATGACCGATACAGAATTATCAAGCAAATCTTGTCAACGCCTTCCCTTATTCCAACAATTGTAAGTCAGGTTGCTTTGCATTAACTAGAAACCTATACTGGTGCTTTGTATTGACGTTTAGTTAGCATTATATAACACTAGGGGGTCATAAAGGAGCCTTCACAGCAGTAGATACTGCTAACAAGGCCAATTGTTATTTCAAAAGTGAAAATTTGGTCTTCCCTAATTCTAACTATACTTCAAACTGACTGATAATTAGAACTATTATAAAATAGCAATATATAGCACTAGTATGTTTAGAGTCAGTTTCAAGATTTGTTTTCATTTCCTTGGGTGAGGAGAAGAAATGACAGTTTTTAGCTTGGTATCATCTCATTTATAAATACAGCTAGAGAAAACAGAGCTTTTCTATTCCATGTGTGTTGGTTAATTTTTTTCTAATAATAAGAAAATTGATAATATGTTCCTTGATATAATACAACATTTGCTTTTGGTACCATTTGACCATACTGTTTAAGATACAAGCAGATTTATTTCAATAGAAAATAGGAGTACTGAAATTGAGTTAGACTACTTTTAATGAAAAATGATTTATGGGAATACACAACTAGAAAAGCATCACAAATACTACTGCATCAATATTAAAACAGTCACTTGCTCAAGATACCAACATAAAAAGGAAATAAATATTAACAAATATAAATTTTAAGTACTTGAGTACATTTATACTTCCATATTTTTGAAGATACTAAGAGAATAATGATTCAGAGTATTTGAAATTTTCCCATTATGGAAGCAAAATTTAAAATGGAGAATGATTCTCAAATTTCCTTTCAAGAAAATCCTTTTGTTGTGATAAGAATTATCAGAACAGGTTAAAGAGTTACTCCACTTTGCTTTGGCCTTCAAAGAGCTCTTCCCTAAATTTGCCAATTTTCTGATTATCATCTGTATTTGAATGTGCATACTGGGACCTAACTTGAGGTAATACTGAATGACAAAAGGTTGTCTGTAGTCCATCTCATCCTAACTCATGTCACTGGTATGATGCTGGGACACAGAAGATCTGGGTGAAAGGGAGGAACCATTTGGCAGTGCAGTCCAGACTGGACCATCCCCTTAATGTCTGTGCCTTCACTGGCCTAGAAGACAGAGATGAATTTGGTGAGTGAGTGAGGCCAGCATGGCGTCCCTTTGCTTGTTAACTTCTACAGTTTTTTTTAAGTGCAACTGAGGAAGAGCTCTACTTGGTTGCCTCCATCCTGGTTCTCAGTAGGCATATGGGTCACCTACTGCTTTTCATGGCATCTATTTATGGTTCCCTTTCCCGGTTATGCTTCCTCAAGAGGCACTTAGCATTTTGTGATTTTATTTATTTAACTCTGCCTGTAATAAGCAGGAGGAAGAGGACTCTGATGAAGACTGTCCACAGGGAAGCCAACTACCTTCTTTGCCAGATCCAGCATCTCACCTTCCTGTTGGTGACCACCTCACCTACTCTACTGAGACTGAGCCTGTTAGGGCCCTACTACCGGATGAAAAGAAAGAAGTAAAACAACCAGCTCTCTCTATGTCCAATTTACATGAGGCCACCATGTGAGTCTGAATCCTAAGTGTGGCGTTTCCTTTTTAACTCCTTTGGATTTTATGTACCTTGTATGTACATACAAAGTTAAGAAGAGCTATTAGACTCTTTTAAAAGTGCTATTTACCAGAGAGTAGCCCTAAAAGCATAATCCAGTTGTCCTCTTAACTGGAAAAACTAGAAGACAAAGTCATGAGGAGCCATAGCTCCCAATAAAGTCCTAAAGATGCCATAAATGCTAATGTTCAATTTGCTATAATCACACCTCTTTTCAACAGGGTTCTGGCACCAGTCTAACTCTTGGCAGTGTGTGAAGCAGGGCTGGCCTTTGAAAATGCTATACCCAAAGGGGTTAGGATCCTTTGTGGGTCAACAGTTCTCAGGGCCTTTATCCTAGTCTTCCATTTAGATGAGATACCTTCTACAGACTGGAAATTCTCTTGGCTTAAGGAAATGAGTCACCCTTTATCTCCTAGTGGCCCTTCAGTTGGAAGCCATTTTGATTTTCATTAGTATTATCATTATCATTATTTGGTAGCTGGCAGTCCTCATGATCATTTGGCCTTCTTTGGCTTGTATATTGCAGCCCAGATTATGAGATTTTCTTGAACATTTATTATATAGTGCAGTGAGTTTATGTCCCAAAATAAAGATGAAGTGAGATCAAGGACTAAGTTATAAGCTGAGGCTGAGATTTTAGTGTGCTTGTAGAATCAGATGGTACCTTAATTTAAGTAAGTTTGACCTGTTGGAAGCAGAAAATCCTTTTTTTGTTTTTTTGGTGGTTGGTATAAAGCAGTTATTCCTAACATTCTGGGAGGTGTTAGACTTTTTTGAAATCAATGAAATATTTTTATTTATTTTTTTTTAGAAAATGACTGTATGTAGTTTCAGGAAGTTCATAGAGTCTCTGAAACCATACACAAGTTTGGTATGCTTCTGTATACCAAACTTCCTGTTCTGAGGTATATGACTTTTCTCTCTTAGTAGAATGAATAGAATTTGCAATGTAACTATACTTTTATTCCCGGTCTTAGTTTCATTCCCAAGGGTTCTGCCCTTCTCCCCGTACTCTAGAATAGATTAAGGATAGAATTTTCTTTAAAATCTCTTCTATGTCTGTTCAATCTATCACCAAATAGTGATGAGTATTCCTTCAAAATGTCTGTTCCTTCCTTGTCCATTCATATTGCCATTACCCTCACCACTTCTTACAGAGAACTCAATCTGCTTGCCTCCTGTCTATCCTTTATTCTTTCCTACGAAATTGTTTCTATCAGGTAATTTTCCCTGCTTATGTGCTCCCCTGTAGTCAGGCTGTGTGTGTGCCATTCTTACCAAAAAGACACTCTTTTATGATCAGAACACTTTTTGGTCATAATGTGCTTTTTATTGATGATCAGATAAGTCTGCTCATGATGCTCTCCCAATTATGCTAGTGCTCAGTAATGGGAAATATATATTTTACCTGATATAGGCCTGTACTTCTTGACCATCTCCGAGAAACTAGGGCTGACAAGAAGAGACTGCGGAAAGCCTTAAGAGAATTTGAAGAACAGTTTTTTAAGCAAACAGGAAGGTAAGTGTGGACAGAATTTTTTAAAGTTAATATTCCTGGAGAACTATTGTCAAAAATGAGCTGCAATTTTTTTTGTAGGAACAGTGACTTTATATAAAATGTACATAATTTCCACACTAGCTTAGACTCAGGATTTGTCCAATGTAACATTCTGATAGTGCCATTATTAGGGATGTTTTATGGGAGGCTACAGCTGTCAAGTATGACATTAACCTTTAAGAAATAAAGGATAAATTCTAAAATCCCTAACTGCATGATAAATTGCATTGTAACTGTTAAATTTATCTGAACTTTTAAAAAATGTATTTGACTTTTTAGCTTGTAAAATTGCTTTGTTCTTGGCTTCTCAGTCCTACAAGTTATTCCCTACTTTGTTAAATAATAATTCTTCCTGTGCTTTAAATATCTTCTTTGAACTTCAGGGTCTGCCCCTAATTATTTTATTTCAGGATTTGGTAAAAAAAATTCATAGCCATTTTTTCTACTCCTTAAATAAACATTTAGCTATATCCTCTATTCTCTATTTTTCTGTGCCAATCCAAGTCTCATTATATGCTCTGCTAGCTTCCTCTAAATTTTGCTGTATCATCAACAAAATTACATAATCAGGAAATAAGGGTCACTGATCGACTTTTGGGAGAAAGACAAATCACTCAGCTTATCCTCAGACTCAGTTTCCACCTTTATAAGCTGAAATGATTGATCTCCTGGGATATTTTGGGAAGCTACAGCTGTCACGTGGGACATTAGTCTTTAGAAAATAAGGGTGTAACTTTCCCAAAGTCACAAAGTTATTAAGTAGCAGAGATGAGATTAAACTCTTCCTTTGAATTTTAGAGCATAAGCACTAGAGTCAGTGCTACACTGGTTTCTCCGTATTTCTCTCCATCTAGGTATCTGCCTTCCCCGAGATGCTTTCAGTTCAGCAGACTTTAGGGTTGATCTGATGGAGAGGGACTATTTTCTAAAGGCATCTCGAAACTTTCAATCTTCATCCATTCACCTCTTATTCCTTGGAAGCTTTTCCATTTCAGTCTACCAGGGCTATTCATTAGGACTGGCCTGTTCAGTGAGAAACTTTTTCCATTCAACAAATATAAATGTAACCCAATTTTTTTTCTACCTGGAATCTTTCTTTCCAGTTGATTGGTACATGTCCAAGTTACCTTTCTGCTGATGTTAACTAGTCTAATGAGAAATGTTATGTGGCTGCTAAATTTGAACATAAAACATAATTTCTTATTCTTTTTCCATGCTTTTTTCTCTTATAAAACATTCCTGCAACTTTCCTTGTGAAACATTCCTTGGAATAGTGACTTTGTCTGTCTGGACTGTGCTGTATTGTGCTTTGGGTATATATATGACTTGCATTAGATTTCCTGATCTCTGCCTCTTTCAGATTAAAGGTATTCTGTGGGAATTTTTCATTCAAGGAAATATTTGGGGAGATGTTATCAAGTATTCTAAATCTAAATACTCATTACACGTGAGAAATGACACGCTTTAAGATGTGAATACATTCTTTTCATAACTGAGTTCCCTGAATAAATTTACATTTCTACTTATTTGTACCTTAAAGAATTTGCCTGCTTCCCAATGTGTTATTAGACCTACCTAGTGGATCTGCAGTGTTACTTGGCATGCTTTTTGACATATAGGCATGTTACTTATGTTCTATGTATAGTATTCTATTGCATCTGTGAGTCCTAAACCCACTTCAGACATGCCTATATTTGCCTATGAAGTTGTGTGCCATCTTGTGGTGATATCTTTCAACTAAATGCAAAAGTGATCTATTACAACTAAAATCAAACAGTTGAATGGCTAGGAAATATGGACCTTAATTGTGTTTTCCTAAGACATTTTATTAGGAAGGCCTAACCATCCATAAGGTAAAATAATGTTTTATGGCAATAAATAAATAATGTTCTTGGGTAATATTTGCTATACAAGAAGCATGATAACCATATAGGTATGGCATTATTATTACAAATTATGAGCCAGGAACTGTGCTAAGCACATTTGTATGTTTTATATAATAGGGAAACTGCTTCAAAAAAATCTTAGCAAAATTTTTCATTTTCATCAAAGTGCTCTTGTTTGTTAGCCAAAATGGAATATGTAGGACTAGGGAAAAGTTATATAGTCAATTATTATTGTTCCTCTGTAATAATTAGACAATTTCTTCACTTACATCTGTTTATATAAATTAAGGTAGTATTCAGACACCCAGTTATAAGTTTGGCCTATAACACAGAATGGAGGTAAAGGATTTATGTTATGTAATTTAGGTAACATTTAAGAGGAAGCCTATCTGTGTATTTCTGTGCTGTTCTGAGTTCTGTACTAGAAATTTCAGGGCAGTAAACAGTGGTGCAATACAAGTAGACACTACATTCTTAATGAACCTTTATCGATTAGTTGTTTTTTTTAGACAGAAATATCTCTTTATCACTACTAGGAAAATAGAAGGGGGCTATAGATATTTGCTATTTACCCAGTTTCAGTTCTAATAATGGAGAGTATTTGTGTTTATATTCAGTTTTAATTGTGGTGACTACATCTGTGTCTTCTACCCCTTGTATTTCAAAGTCATAGGTGCAAATATTTTAAAAACAATTGGCTATCTTATTAACCAAGAAGACAAGAGCCTTTTGAGACCCTGTACCAATATTTCCCTTTAGAAAACATATATCCTGACAACAGATTTTTGTGGGAAGGCAGATGGTTTTAACTCCAGATGTTACCAAATTACTCTTCCAAGTAAAGAGCAAGAGCATACAGACTGCATATATATTAAAAAACTATACATTGTTGTATGTCTAATCTTAGTAAAATTAGCGTCTAGAAGAGAACCGGTACAATTTAGACTTCTAAATTCAATCAAGAGACAGTTAGTGATTCTACTACACATTAGCAGGGAAAGGTGTTACTATTACAAAAAACTTGGAAATGTTTCAAGTTTGTAAGACATCAACTAAATGTTTTTTCCTGTCACCATAAAAATATAAATCATTTGTATAATCAACTCTTACTATAAGGGCTGAACATTCTGCATAGGTGTGGGACTGTGGCAGATAACAGAATGACTAGATAAGGAATGCTTTGAAGGTTCTGGCTTTTGTTTGTTTTTTCTCCTCAGATCTTTTCACTTGCCTCATTGTTATATGTCTAAGCAATGGACTACATATTTGCAAAACACCTATGACATTCAAGTTCTTAAAGGGTACTATTATTTAGAAACTTAATAACATGTAGAAGCGGGAATGAATGAAGGTGAAGGGGAAAGTAAAGAAGACATGATGTAGAAACCAAATGGAAGATGTTACCTTACACTTTCTCACATATGAATTATAAAAGGGTATTTAATGACTTGATTCATTATGAACTAATAGACTGTATTTTCTGTTTTGCAGAAGTCCACAAAAGGAAGATAGGATACCAATGGCAGATGAATATTATGAATACAAGCACATAAAAGCCAAACTGAGACTATTAGAGGTCCTTATCAGCAAGCAAGATGTGGCCAAAACTATCTGAGGTTCAGGAAATGTTTATGATCACTTTTACCCAAGATAGTCAAGTTTATTTTCTTTGCCATTCTTGCTAAGTAGTTTTGACATACTGAAAATGGAAGCACTTTAGTGGTACATTAGCTGTTTTTAAGAAAGGATAGCAAGTGTAATTATATACAATGAGAAGGGATTTAAATGGGGGAAAATATAACAGGTAGTCATATAATAGGAAAAAAGCTTCAGCCTCCTCCGTGCCAAGGAGAAAACTCAGTCAATATAATTATTTCAAAAGCATCTAATGTTTTATTAAATCTAAATAACATAGCTGGGCCACTTGTTAGGAAAAGTTTATTTAGTATCCAAAGATTGTTTATGTTGATGTATGGAAAAGATCATAATTTTAAATCGGTGAGAGGAAGAAAAGAAATTCTGCTTGTTATATAGGAAGGAATACAGCTAGTAAGAAAGTAACTTATTTGAAACTTCCAATAGATTCTTAAGTGATAAAACCTCTACTACCTTGTCCCTTACGTCTGCTAGGCTTTTAGTACCCTAAAATATCCTAGAATGTGTCACTGCTATTTTTTTTATTTCTATATAAAAATAATACATTATTTTATCTGTTATTTGAAATTTTACATTTCTGGTTACCAAAGTTCATTCTGATAGCATGTACTTTGTGAATTATTATCTTTGTCTATAATTGACAGATGTTTATATTAAAATAAAATATTAAAATTTTAAAATAGGTATTTTGGATAGATGTGTCTGCAGTATATAATCTAATGTGACCATAGTCTTATTGCTAATCTTTTTGTTTACTATAAGATTATATAACTATTTTTCCATTGGGAATATGCATTTTTCTTAATGTTCCAAGGTCTATACTTTGTAAAGTCAAACTTTCTCATGAGCTGTGATTAGTCTTCATTCTATACAAAAGGAAAGGTTTAAAAATTGTTTGCCATGACACCTTGGAAAAGAAGCCAGAATATTTTATTTGCCTCATCAACTTTAGTATATATTATTTTGTATTAAAACACATTTATTATTTTGGTTTTTGTAAAATCAAGTAAAAGGTCAACATTTTCTCTTATGTACCAACCATGTTTGTATTTCTATTTTCTGTAATGTTTAAGCATGAAGTTGAAGAAATTCACGTTTTCATATAGTTTGGATGGGAAGAATATTGACTATTTCAGAAGCAGACTATTTCAGAGGCTTATTGTTTTCTCTGTATTTACCTGAAAGTTTATAATTTTTACGAATCAGAGTAATGTCCTTCATAAATTTGTTTAATTGAAGTCATCTACTTGTAACAGGACAGATACACAACTATTTGAGGTTTACAAATTACATCTTTGATAAGAGAAATGGTTTCGTGACATGTATACAATTGCTATTAAAATGTAACTCTATATATTCTATATGATTGTAAATATTTTATACAACAATACAAATAAAATATTTTTCTATTATATTTATTATGTTGAAACACAGTAGTTTCCTGTTAGCTAATATAAATAACATAAATAACACTGTCAAATAACAAGTTGGAAGTGCTGACAATTCTAGGCTTCAAGATTTAACTCATGCTGCAATTACACCCTTTCATGCGGTTTGGAGTTATCCCAATATTTGTTCAGTAGATTAAAATGAATGCATATTTAAACACCATTTATAAGCCATTATTTTGTATTTTGCTAAAGCGGTCTATATAACTGTTTTGTTATGTTTGGCATAAAGTAAAAATAAAAACATTGCAGCATCTAGGCAATAAAGTGTCAAAAGGATATTTCATCATCGAAAGTAGTGGAAAGGATAGGGAACAGGAAACACTAAAATGGCTCTGAATGAAATCTGAAAAGTGGTAGTTTGCTTTTGGTGATAGCGGCATGTGCATGCTTCAGTGGAAAACATCTGGTAATGAAAATGGACAACAGAGGATCAATGCTCCTAAGGGGAAGGAAAGGGTCTGAGTAAGAATAAGAAAAGTGGGCATTAACGTCCAACACTGATATTACAGGTTTTGCAGCTGGGATCTTTCTTTGCATTTGCAGTAGACAAACTCATGAGCTGATGACCAGTGATTTCTGCCACGGTGCCCAGAGAAAGATCCACAGGGTCAGTGTAAATGACTTCTAAAATTACATCCTGGGCATGGTGGTAAACCAGCACCCCATCTTCTTCTGTACAGGTCAAAAACTTATTATCCTTGGAATTTAGTTGAGGAAGGCGCTGCTTACAAAATTCATCTCCTGGTGATCCCACAGGGGCAATAACAAGAATCACATAATGATAAGCAGTGTACATACAGTAGAAGTCCCCAAAGTATAAGTTAGTATTGGGGTTAAAAAGTTTTTCTGCTGCAATCTCAAACCTGTATCTTCCATAAGGTGAATCCTGGGGTGGCTTCCCAGTATTGAATTCAGTGCTGCAGCTGAAGAAGATGCCTTCTAATTTTCCACTGATAGGAGAGCCATGGCTACCACTGTTATCCTTGACAGAGGGCTGCATAGCATTCCCATGGTGTTCTCTGCAAGAGAAAACAAATGGTCACCGCTTAGTACAATAGTAGTAAACCTACTGATTTATAGATTCTAATAGCCCAAAAGTCAACCATCTACAATTAAAGGCCTGAATGATACTACTATCAGATCAAGGAGAATGCATTTTTGACATTACCTATAGATGGCTGAATTTTAGCCTTGACCTTAAGGTAAGGATGATCTGCTACAAACTTTGGAGACCTTTAACCTAATAATGTAAATTTCCTGGTCAAAACAAATCAAATTGGAATTAGAAATCTAACATGTGAAATCACATCCATTATGTGCCTACTGGGTTTTAGAAATGGCTTTCTGAAGAGAAAACAACTTAAAGTATTGGCTAGTTAAATATATTGCATGTTTCTTTAAAGTATGCTAGAATTAAGTCATAAAATGAGTGCTATCCACTTACTTACATTGGCACAAAATATTTTGTTTTGGATTTTTTACCCAGGCATAGTGTACTCTTTTTTTTTTTTTTTTGTCAGTGCCCATGTGTATTTCTGGGTAGCCAGCTTCTCCAGCACCTAGTCCAGAATTTTAAGCAGTAAAAAGAAAACCCAGGGAACTCATCACTGTGCCATTCCTTGAGTTCTGAGGTTCCTAACCGGTCTACCGTCTTCTTTCCATCTTTCAGAGTCTTTTTACATTTTCTTTTATATATAACATCCAGAGTTTTCAGTTGTACTTAGTGGGAAAAATAGGGAGAAGAGTGTCTACTCCATGTTGTACCTGGTTAAAATTGCTTATCCTGGTTACATTCTCATTAACAAAACCCAAATACATATAAGATCTGTGTCCTATGTGGATCTATGAGTTATAGATTATTTCAATTATACGAAATAATAACAGCAATGAACATATAAACAGGAGTTTAGACTAGGAAATGTGTCCTACTATAAGTGACAGAACTTCAACTTTGAGGATATACACTCTGACATCAAAAGTACACAAATCTACCAATCTCAGTGGATTCCTAAAGAGAAGACTTTCAGATATAAAAGGAGTTTTAAGGACAACTGGTCTCCCAGTGGACATGAACAAAGGGTAAGAGAGAAAGTGGTACTTTCATCTGGAGTATGGGAAAGCAATGTTCATTTAGGAATTCATTTCTAGAGGAAGAGATCAAAATGACTTAATTCCTTGTGGACTGACTCAAAATTTATCTAGTTTTCATAATTTATAATGATTTGGAAAGTCTGTCAGATAATTGAAAAGTTTCTTTCCATTCAAGCATTCTGGATAACAAGATGACATTTTAAGTGGATTCTAACCAAGGCAGTATGTCCTGACTAGAGTTTATTACATAAAAAGAAAACAAAGATCCACTGAAGTTAATGTCTATTTTTTTTTACATAAAGCATATGGTTGTCTATTTTTTAATAAGCCTTTTTTTAAAAAAACAATATTGAAAAATTGTACCCATGCTTTAGCAAGCATATTTATTTATATGTACTGTATCAAGATATAATTTACATGGATTTCACAACTATCATAATGGAAAATTCAACAAAGAAATTTCCTTGTTAGTAAATACATCTTTCATACTAGAAGCTTGGAATCAAGTCATACAATATATACAATAATTTTACCCATTTTCTACGTGCTTTGTCTTTTTTCTTCTTGCAAGCATTTTTGAAAACAGATGAAGCAAATTTTAGATTATTGAAGGACCTGAAAACAAAGGCCAGTTCCCATCAAAAGGACAGAGAAAATCATAGAGAAATACTGACCTCCAGTGGCCACCTAAAATAGGCATTGGAAATCAGGAAATCTAATACTAGTACCAAAGATGTAATTTATTCTGTTGATGTAGTTCTTACTAAACACAACAGAAATAGTGGAGATTTTGTTTTCAAATTTTATGCTTAACAAATACAAACAATTCCCATCTTACAATTGCCCCACTTACAATATTTTGACTTTACGATGGTATGAAAGTCTTATGCATTTAGTAAAAACCATACTTCAAATTTTGGTCTTTTCAACACCTTATTATAAAATAGACTTTGTGTTTAGATGATTTTGCCTAACTGTAGGCTTAATGTAAGTGTTATGAGAATGTTTAAGGTAGGCTAGGCTAAGCTATGATGTTTGGTAGGTTAGCTGTGTTAAACATATTTTCAACTGATGATATTTTCAATTTATGATGGGTTTATTGGGACATAACCCCATCGTAACTCAAGGAGCATCTGTATAAAAAACACCTTCCTTGTTGAGTATATATGGTCATTTCCAATCAGAAATTGACAAGTACAATAATTTATCTTGCATCTATCAGTTTGTACTCTCTAATTAGGTGAATGGCATCAGCCAAGAATTCTATAGACTCTAGGGTAAATATCAGGTAAGAGAATGATGGACTAAACTCTATTTATAAAACATTCAAACAAAAGGCAAGAATGTTTTTTACCATAAAAATAGATAAAAGTATATGATATTGCAAAGTACTTAATATGAAGAACACATATCTCTAAATATACTTCTTTCTCTATGATTCCCTTTGTATCTTCCACAGCTTGGAGCTGATTTAAATCTGGAACCATGATCTTGATTAGAGAAGTATGACAAAAACAAACCAAAGAACAATAAAGCTTCCTAAATATTTTTCTATACAGTCCTGTTAACTTAAGAATCCTTTAGAATCTAAAGTGAGACAAAGGCTTTTAAAATGACAAATTATAGGCATTACTGTGTAGAAGTTATAGAACCTATATAGCATTTGTCATTTCAAAAGCCTGAGTATTACTTTAAACCACACATCTGCCTATTTATCCTCTTGAAATTTTCTTCTACAAATACAAAAGTACTGTAAATATTACAACTACCTGTGGGATAGAGTTCTTTCAAGGTCTAGGGAACTGCTTCTAGGGATAAAAATAGGCTATCTCAGAAATAGTAGTCAAATCACTAGAATTCAAAAGTAAATAAAGGCAAATGTCCTCATGAATAATGGCTAAAGGATTTCCACTTAGAAGCCTACAAATCCCACATGATTCACCACAATATTTCATGAAAAAGTCACCATTTTATTCTCTCATTTGCAATGTCTTGTAGAGACTCACAAAAAGAGGAGCAAATTTAGTAGTCAGTATGATGCAGAGGGCATTGAGTTATTGGGAATTAGAGGAGGAGTGTGTACGTGAAATGCTAATCAATCTAAACACCACAGGTTTAAGATTATCCAGTGATATAGACAGGAATTGGCATTACAAATGATTATGGAAAGGAATCTAAGTGAAGTGGGAAAAATCCCATGATCTTTTTCTACTTAATTTTTATGGAAAATAAAAATCAGTATAATTAACTATTTTGAAAAGAAAACTAGAATTGCTATTTGACAGAACTAGATTCAAGGGAAACCTGAACCTAGAATTTGAAACCATGTTTAGTAAAAAAAAAAAAAAAAATCACTATATATTTTTTTATTCTTACCGAACATAGTCAAAATATTCTTTGTGCTGGTTACGATAAAAAACAGAAAATTTAAGCATACGTCCTGCGATCACTTCAGCCTTCTCCAACAGTTGTGTTAGATGAACTTTTGAATAGTCTGAAAAAACAAAAAAAGACTGCTATTAAAAATATAGCACCAAAAGTATCAACTAAATACTTAATAAATTAGAGATTATTAAAATTCACCGTTAGGGAATTCAATTTAGTGAACAGGAAATTGAATTTAAAAAAGAAAATATCCATTGTCTTTGTGTAACACATTTTTCTTTCTACAAAAATATTTTTGTTGTAATTTATGGTTGTTTCTTGGAATATCCTTGCATTTTCACACTCTTTGAAATTAGAGATATTGAAACAAGAAACAAAAATACATTAAATAACTTTTCATAACCCAAGTTATGTCCATCAGCACTATACTAGCTTTTCTTCAACCATTTGATAAAAATGAATAAAAGACGCTGGTAATCTATAATCAATAGCAAAGTTGGATAGAAATAATAATGAGTACATAAGACTTGAGCACACAAGACTCTTAAAAATCTGTCAAACTAATCTGATATTTTCTTTTGTAACCAACTTTTTGTTTTGAAAGTTGTTTGAGAATTGTTGTCTGACTCCTGAACCAGAAACTAAGGAAAATTTTTGTTCTATAAAGATTAATAAGACTTTCCAAACAGAAGCAACCTAGTTAAACTGTTCATGGTAGCATAGTTTTTTTATTCACTGCTTCATTGGCTCAACATACATTTATTTAAATTAGAACATATGATGTACAAAGCACCATGCAAAATCAGACAATCAGATCTCTCCCTCTCAAAATGAAGCTCAAAAAATATGCTGAGTATATTTTCAAATGACATCAATTTTTATTTGTAAAGCTTTCACTCTAAAAAAATCAAACTATGGATACAGCAAAGTGATTTGATGCCATTACCCAGATTCTGCTGAGAACTTTAGCTTCCTCAAATCAATACAAAATGGTTTATTCTGTTACCCAAAGCTACTGACAATGCAAAAATAACTAATGTAATACATATCACCTTATAATTACAAAAAATAAATATTTTTTCTGTCATTAACTTTCCAGGAATAACTAAATAAAGGTTTTTTTAATATGTGTACCTAGTCCTCTTACCTGCTGTGCAGAATTCTATAATTTCACTCCATTCAGACACAACATAATCACCATCAACTTGTTTTGAGGCAGTCTGCACTGCTACTGTATATTCAGTTCTTGGGCTCAAAAACCAGTGTCCACGGACAGTCATAGGCAAGGGGACAGCTTTTGCCACCAATTTTGTTGGAACATCCTAAGAAGGAAGAAAGGGAGGGAGGGAGCAAGGAAGGAAGGAAGCTAATTTAGCAGTATAACTTTACTTAATTGTAAACAACAGAGAGAAACATGTTAAATTTCTGGCTGACAATAAAATTCCTGTTTAAAGATATGTGTTATAATAATTAGATTTAAATTTATTATTCTCCATATGCAAAAATTAAGGCTCAGCTCAACTTGATTAAGAGACATGCTCCAGGTCATACAGTTAATAACATAAATGTACTTGGATTCTAGTTTTCTTGATTTTTAGTATAGTGTTCTTTTCTGTACACTATATGCTTCTCAAAATGCAACATTCTCCTACTAATGAAACAAAAAAAGATAAAATAGAATAGATTTAATATTAAAAATACATTTAACTTATATTACCCAATAATTTTAATACAGTGGCCCATTACTAGATATTTTATACATAAAATAAAAGGAACATTTTTAAAATAAATGAATCTATTTTACATACAAATGAGGTAACATTGGCTTTACTTTTTATTCAAGTATAGAGTCTATGTGTCACACAAAAGTTTAGATATTTCTAAACAATGATTAATAAGGTTATTAAATCTGTTAGTTGAATATTCACTGTTATTTTCAAGGATATAGTATTCTAAGTGTGAAGGTCAAATTTTGAACTATTCATCATTCAATGCTAAATATTTCAAAGTTGCATGAAAAAGGCTAAATATTTCAAAGTTGCATGAAAAAGGCAAAAAAAGATGCTATCCATCACCAGAAAGCATAATCAGAATTGGAACTCGGGGGAAAAACAATGACTCATCAATCTGGTTCTCTCTTTCACACTTATCTATAGTATGTGTAATCCATACTTATCTTTAGTATGTATAATTGCACGTCTAGTAAAAGGGAAAATTTCCAGACAAGACAGTTCTTCCAAAATATTTCCCAAGTTAAAACGTATTATCAATATAAAAAAATACACCAGGAGGATTGTGGAAAATGGCGGAATAGGAGTGCCCTCCTGGCTCTCTGCTCTCAGAGTCGGAGGTGAAATAGGCAGACTACTGCACGCGAGTGAACTCCACTTCTACAGGACCAGCTCTGCTGATCTACAGAGAAACAACGT